>MU189514.1:0-41687 GCA_016904865.1 Pissodes strobi | reverse complement strand
AATAATTCTGTTTCGGTATTGTGGATAAAACTCCGTTTTAGTTATTAAGGCGGTTTAAAAGGTGGACCCTCCCTTAAAATGATATCGAGTATATTAGGTCGTAGCACTGGAAGTTCTGCTAAATCTACCTCCACTACATATTCTCATACAGGGTAACGTAAGAATGATACAATACCGGCTCAAGCAAGAAAACAAGTCGATCATTGAATGGGAAAGGCCCACAAGCTGGAAGATAAAGGACAGCGAGTAGATCAAATATCTTTTCGAAATGCCATCAGATGAAACACCCCCCTCCTATGGGTTTGATAAACCCTTCTCAGTAATTGGAGGCATAGAAGAATGGGAGGCCCCTCCTCCATTCTTCTATGCCTCCAATTCCCATAAAAGCCGACCAAGTATGGTATATCTACGGCTCTAAGACCAGAAAAGGGGTGGGAGCCGGTATCCACGGACCAAGGTCAAATATCTCCATAAACATTGGCAGTCAAGCCACAGGGTTCCAAGCAGAGGTTGCGGCAAATCAACACTGCACCATGGAGATAGAGAAATTGAGGAGCTTTCAAGCAAAACCGAATAAATCCACTTTTTATGAAAAGTGAGTTAGAGGCGGATACCGATTCAGTTTATTAAAATACATCATATAACCAACTATTAACGTGTAAAAACGAATAAATCCTCGTCAATTTCAGGGTTGATATTGATATTTTCGTGCAAAACCGAATAAATCCGCCTTTCGCTCAAAACCGAATAAATCCAAATATATATTTATATTATCTATGTGAGTGTCCTATTGTACCTAATTAGTGAGTGTGTATTTTGAACAATAGATGGCAACAGCTTGTGGGAAAGCGGCGAAATTGTTGCATTTATGAGTAAATCGAGTTGAAAATAATGAGGAAATAACTCAGGAAGAAGAAGAGATGAGTAATGAGTGTGACTGCTTAGAACAGGAGTCTGCACTCCATATTTAATTAACTTTTTGTTATGTAGTTTAAACTTTAAAAGATAGTTATTTTTTATTGTTTGCTCTTTGGCTAAAATTTTTTCTTAGAAAAGAATATTAATTTTTTGTTTAATTTGGGAGTAAAGATTTTTTCAGATTTTTTTCATGGATTTAAAAGGATAAAAAGCTAATTTCCTTTCATGTTTGTCTACTACACATATTATGTTTTTGTTTGTACTAGTTAAATAATATTTTTATTAATGTTTGCTAATAAAGTTTTGAGCAAAACCGAATAAATCCAGTAGTTTTGAGCAAAACCAAATAAATCCATTTTTGTTTTAGTTCTATTTTTCCGAAATATTATTTTTGAAAATTTATATTGTAGGGAAAGTCTTATTATGATGTCTCTACTACTATTTGCTAACAAGATAAATAAAAAGCTAGTACTTTTTGCGTAATAGAAAAATCGTCTTTTCCCAAAAATCGTTTATGGTGGATTTATTTGTTTTTGCTCGACACCTCCTCAATTGAACATTAGAAAAAAGGAGGGTAGTCATATACTCCGACAGTCCGGTCGCCTTAAAAGCAGTTAGTGCACACAAGGTCAGATCTAGACTAGATGCATAAGTGCCCTTGAAGAGGTCGGTCGTAACTATAAGCTCATCATTGCATGGGTTCCGGGACATCGAGGCAACGAAGAAGCCGACAAACTTGCAAAACGGGGCGTAAGTAAGGTTACGTTGGGACCTAGCCCTACTGCAGTATAGCAGGAAGAGTCTTCAAAACAGCAGTTAAAACCTGGATAGATAAACAGTCTCTAAATTGGTGGTTACAAACACCGGGGCAACTACAGGCCAAACAGTTGATAAAACACGGCTCCCCAAAATTCACGGCAGATCTATTTAAGAGGAGTCGCAAGACGATAAGAATATTAGTGGGTCAGCTGACGGGGCACTGTAGCTTGAACAGACACATGGAAAAGATCGGCCTACCAGATAAAAGCCATTGCCATTCTGTCAGGAGGAGAATGAAACTCCAAAACACGTGTGGTGCTAGTGTGAGGCTCTCTGCAGGCTCAGGTACGCAAGGCTAGGAGAGACCAAACCAGTACCTGCAAGGTACATGGAGGAGCCGGTACTCCATTTGTAGAGCCTGATTAGGAAACCAGACTGGATGAGGTCCTCTAAGCATGGTTTGGAGTGCTACAATAAATCTGCATAGGTTGCAGTAGCAAAGGCTGTACCAGCGCCAACTCCCTTCTATTTTATTAGGTCATAAAGAATTTACGTAAAACCAAATAATTTACCTATTAGTAAGGAAGTCGAAGTCGTCTCGACTCCCCTGCGAGTTGCGTCTATGGCTCCATTTTTAGAATTTGTTCTTAATTTCATTTGACTCAGGAAAATTACGGAGATGCTCAATTTCTCGTATAATTGAGAAACTATACAAGGTGTGTGAGAAACTTGTCTCTAGTTGGAGCGAGTGGATGTTGGAATATGTGGAAATTTGACCCAGGTTCAAATTTTGGCGAGAGGAATCAGACCAATCTCTAGCCAAAATGAGTGAATTAGAAAATATGTGGAAATTTGAAGGGGAAACCCGTGTCAAGCCAGGGGCGGATTCAGCACGATAAGAACTATTAGCAAGGATTTTTTAAACATTTATTTTGACTTTATTTATGCCTTAAAGTACATATCAAAAAGCGTAAAACAATAAAAATATCTATTCAAAATAAAAACAAAACAAAAAATATAACGAATTTTTCATAATAAAAAAAAATAAAAAAATAAAACAAATTTCTTGGTGAAGCATGTATTTTAAAATTGATTTTATTTTTTGACTGTTTTAAAGTTAAATCCCTAATGTTAAATGAGTCAAATAATAAAATCAATTTTTCTTTTTTCTTTGCTAAATCTATTTATAATGTTTTCTACGTTAAGTTCAATATTTCTATAAACGTACAGCTAGTTTCAAAAAAAACTGATACGACTCTTAGAACATTTTTTTCTTAGATTTGAGCAGTGTATTCGGGGCCACCATATCGTCGTCACTATCAAATTAAAAAAAAAGTCAGCGTTGTCAATTAGAAAGGAGTAACCCAACCGTGTGAAAATCATTTTAAAATGGCTCCACATGCCAGCAAAGAGCTAAAAGCGAGAAAATGTAACCAAGTTACAAGATGGTTGGTTCTTATCAGCGGTAGCCCAACATTTTAACGTAAGCAGGACAACAGTTTTTTCTATTAATAAAAGATGGAGACAAGAAGAAACGCTTGATAGGAAACGGGAATCTGGTAGACGAAGAGTAAGTTTAATTCAGGAAGATCAAACACTCCTTCAAGTACTGGAAAATGACCCGTTTGAAAGTGCAAAAGATGCTAGGATTCTGTCGCAGTTTCCGGGCAGTCAAGCAACAGTCTGTCGTAGACTGCGACAAAAAAGACGGAACTTAGTCTCCAACAGAAACAAGCACGACTAATCTTTGCTCTCAATTACCAAGCACGTGAACAGCAGTTTTGGGATAGGGTCATATTTTCTGACGAAAAGATCTTCCAATCCTCAAAAAAATGCAAAATTAAGGTGTACAGACCAGACGACCAGCGTTTCAATCCTCGGTACGTCGGCGTCGAGAGGAATGGGAGTTGTCTGGTGGATTCAGGGACGATTTGTTGGTGAAACTTATATTCAAATATTGGAGAACGTTATGGTGCCCAGTGTAGAACAGCTTTACCCTGAAAATAATTACATCTTCCAACAAGACAATTGCCCTGTATGTACACACTTCGAACATCGTCACACAATGGATTCAAAATGCCAATAATGAAACATTGCCATGGCCAAGCAACAGTCCCGATATCAACCCAATAGAAAACATATGGGGGATAATAGTCAAAAGGCTTTACCGACGAAATTTTATGCCTCAGAACAGCGAGGAGCTATGGCAAGGTATTCAGGAAGTATGGGAAGAATTGTCACTTGAAGAAAACTTCATTACCCGCTTTATGACCATGGGTCGAAGACTTCAAGCTGTGATTGATGCAGATGGAGATTTCACAAAATACTAAGTAGCTTTTAACTGTTTCTTTTTGTATTCACCATTTATTAATTAGGTTTTTGTTGTTTTAATAATTAAATAAAAATATTCTCTTTATGTTTAAAATGAATAAAAGTTGAGTTTAATCATTCTTTTAACCATAATACCTATGAAAAAAACCAACGATAAACAAAAGAAATATTGAATACTATAATACCTAAACATATACATAGGTAAATTTTTCGCAAGAGATATTTATCAAAGTACAAAATAAATAATGGGGTCATCACTTATCGCTTACGATTTTTGCGTTTAAACAGACCATTAGTTCCCTTATTGGACGTCAAATCACATTTCGTTTTGTCAAAACGCAGGTTAGTTTGGGTTAGCCTCATGATAGGAATACTGCTCCAAATAAAGAACGAATTTTTCAGGTCGTATCAGTTTTTTTTTTAATTATTTGTACATAAGGGCAAGACCGTTAAGTCTATCTTGCGCAATTGTAGAACGAAAGTACGTTTTTAACAATCTTAAAGTAGAGAAGCTTCGCTCTGCAGTTGCAACAGAGACTGGTAGACTGCTTAAAATTTTTAAATATTTGTAAATAATAAGAAATTCCTCTTCACTGCCATATTTCTTCAATCCCACAATCAGAAGTATTATTAATTAATTTAAATAGCTGTACCTCACCTGTTAATTGTGTTATAGAAACCTTGCCAATAATGGAGCCAAACATGTCCATTATTTTTGACAACTTTTCAGACAGATAAATCATATCAGTATCAGTAATGGAAGCAAGGTTTTTTGCAAGTAATACACTTAAAACAAAAGAACTTAACACTTTTTCAGAAAACCTCTCATTCAAATCTGCTAATACGAAATCCAAAGCAGGTAAAAATACTACTCTTCTCCAATAATAATTTGGTGTTAAGTCATTTGAATCTAAAAAGTTATCCATATCAGCTGCAAACAATGTTGTCAGTTTGGAAAATCTTTCTATAAAATTTTATTGGAAATTTTGTCTATAAAATTTTACTGTTTTATTATTTCTCTAGCAATATGATTTTTTTAATAGTTCCCAGGGGGCGCGGGAATCCTTCAAACCCCCCCCCACCCCCTAAACCCCCTGTATCCGCACCCTGTCTCAAGCTTTAGTGAGTGGATAGAACCAGGCTCTAGCCAAAACGAATAGATTTTTAAAGACTCCGCTCTACTGCGGCTTTTTTACATGAAAAGGTCCCCATTTGATGTGTGAGTGCAACAAGAAACTATTAATATTCCGATTTAACACCTTAGAAAAACGTATTAAAAAGAGATGTTAATAAGTGTGCCGCATATTCCCACCGCTCGGCTCGACCCTCTTTAATAGCTTCTCAAAGGTTTACATGTAAAAAGTGCGTTTTTAAAGCTTTTTTATAATACCGAGTGTATTACAATTTTGTCGGCGAATTTTATTATTTTAGAACATTTCATTGTTAATTTGCATAGGGTCCGCCTGTTTCAATATCGCAAGAACTGTGAAATAGGTGCAAATATTTGGATGTAAATCCAAGAAAATTTATCCAGGAAGCTCTTGACAGTTCTTAGAGAAAATATTTTCACATGTGGAAATTTATATCTTTTAGATTCGCTACACAAACTTTGCTTAAGTAAAATTGCATTAACACTTTCACTTTCTAATCAAATAATTCAGATACTGTTTGCTGTAGACAATGATCAGATAGATGTATGCAAACCATTGTTTCTAAAGCACTTGCATGATTCCAGGTTTAGGTAATTTTTTACAGATATTATGTCTAAAAGTTTTTAAATAAATTTAAAAATGAGACACAGTGTCCCATTTAAAAATTCAAATTGTTTTATCATTTAATAAAAACCAGTTTTTCGATTTCTAATTAAATGGTCTGTAGTTAGTTCTCCCTTAGCAGAAAATTTATCTTTGATATATTAAGAGGTTTCTACGCTAATGAATCGTGCTAGTATAGTATTCCGAAAAAGTAAATAAAACTATTATTGCTGAAAATAAACTACATAATAATTCGATAAAGATTTATTATTATCTAATTAATTTATAAACTTTAATTTCAATATTTCTGCTCGTAAAAGTTATAACCAGATCAAAAGCCAAAGCTCCGTGCCTCGAAGAATGGCTCAGGTTCAATGCCCATCTAGAGCAATTATTATTGCTCGATGCATAGTCCAAGTATGATATTTTGTATTTCTTAGGTAGGTAACTCAGATAAAAAAAAAATCAAACTAAAGAGTATGCTAATGTTTTAATCTAGTAGTTAAGTTTGATTGGAAGTAGTAGAATACAAGTGTGAGTTTTACTCATTGTTTATCCCCATAATATATTTACGCAATCATCGTTACTTGAGGCGTAGACAATTTTGGAGCAATTTGTCTAGATAAATAAATTTAAGGCTTGAAAAAATCTCTACACTTAGTTAAAATATGAAATCACCATAATTAGTGATTTTAAATCAAATAATGTAGTATCTTTTATATAACGGAAACTATATTTATTCAATTTTAGGCAGATTTGAAATTAAATTAGTTCTTGGTTTTGATAGACAACGAATATGCAAATTGGCCCATAAATTTAATTTGATTTGCCTCTTAAATATATGACATACACAAGATTAGTATCGAGTATCGCCCAAGATTCTGAAGCTAGGTCGTGATTCCTTTTTGGCCTTCGATTACCTAACTGTCGAAATATAACAGAGTCACTTTGTTATCTAGTGTCGGACACAATTACCAGTATATTTTTAGCAAAAATCCAACAATGCACGAATCCTTCTTAGACCTATTAATTGATCGATGGAAATTTAATTTCACTAACAGTTATTTTTTGCATGAAATGAACCACGCAAAATAAACAAGTTAAATTAAGTTAAGACTTATGTGAAACGTGTAAATACGACTAGGTTTAAGCTATAACAATGAAGTATTATATTTACTGCTATTATAGTCTTGTGGCTTACTAACAAATAGGTTTTGTGTACTTGGAAATTAATTTTCAGCACTCATAACGGTGTCTATAACAGTTAAATAATGTTTATGACAATTTCGCGTGATTCTCGTATATTTTGTGGATTGGACTTAAATAGTAGCCCAGGTAGCCCTTCATACAGTACCGACTATAAATGTTTTAAAAAGACAATTGCTTTCAAACATTAATTGATTATTGTTATATCTAGGTAAAAAAAACAAACAAAAAAATACTGATATTGAAACAGTTCCTAAGTTTATTAATCGATGGATAAAAAAGAACTTTCATTGTTAGTTTTTTTGCGTGAAGCATGCAAAATCAACAAGCTAAACTGAGCTAAGGTTATCATAAATCGTGTTAAGGATACTTTTTCAGCACATACTTACAATGAAATATATAAGTAATAACAATAACGTATTATATTTACTGCTATAATATTCTAGAAACTTACTGCCGGATAAGTTTAATATAATGTATAGATGGAAATTCATTTTCAATAGTTATCTCGAAAGCACTAATTAAAAAATGTTTTTAAAATACAAGACAAGATTGGCCGATTGATTTACTGTATCTTTTTATTATATCTGTGCATAATTTTATTGTTTATTTTATGGTATTTTTGTAGAGCTTCGTGGTCCAACAATTCTAAAGTATTACGTGATGCTTAATTAAGAGGAATGAAAGTGGCTCTATAAAAGTGATTTACAGTATGAGTGTTGTAAAGATTGATATTACGACACTGGTTGACTTGTCAGACGCGTTTGACTATGCATTGTGTCGTAATATGAATTTACTACACGAATATTGTATGAATCTACTTGCCTAAAAGAAACTAATAAATAAACTAAAATTCAACAAGAGTCGTCAAAATAATTTTAACAAAAAAGATTTAAGTTTTCTAAGTCGATTGGAACTTCTTTTTTTTTATTTTGATGTGTTTCGGTTACTGTCAATCATCTTCATACTGGTAGATGGTGGAGCGGATACGCAAATGCTTGAGCGACAAGAAGGGTAAAATAAATAAATTTCTAAAAAGTGGTGTATTGTTGGTCCAAAAATGTATGACAACTCATTACAGTACTAATGCTAAAATTAATCTCATTACAATACTAGTGTTATAATCGGCACGCCACGCTTAAACTAGTTATTTATGTAGCAAGTTGCGAAAAGACTGTGTTTTAAGCACGAAACGCAAAATTTTCCAACGAAGCGAAAGTCGAGTTGGACAATGCACCGAGTGCTTAAAACACATCGATTCATTAATTTCATAAAAGTTTTTTTTTGTGAAAGCGGAGAATTTGATATTGTTATGCTTTTATGTATATTCTTAAACATTTTGAAAAGTGGGCAGGTAATCTATTTCTAAGCCGTTTTTTCTGCTTTTATTTCAGTAATATTGCGATTTATATCGGACAAAATTCTGAAAGTTTTGAAAATTGGTAAGAATGTTAGGGACGACATAAGAAATACTAAATCGAAAAGTTCCCACCCCTAAATAGCGTGCTTAATCCTCTAGGACGTCTTTTATACCCCCTTTTTCAAGTTTTCTAGATTATCTCGAGAACGGTGCACTTTTTGATAAAAAAAACCTATATAAAAAATATTCCTCATAAAATTTTCTACAAAAAATGTTCTCATAAATTTTTTCCTAAAATTAATAATAATGTGAGAAATAAGGCGTATACATAAGAGTTCCTTCCAGTTACACAGTAAATGCAATCTAATATATAATATAATATAAGTCCAATGCTGAACGCTAAAAAGTTGATAGTAGGCTACTGGCATCACTTAAAATTAAAATAAATTTATCACTTTTACTCTCTTAATCTTATAAAACTTCTCGATTTTTAAAGAGGAAGTAATATTCTATATGGATCGTACTTGTTTCTACACCACCTCAGAGGTAAAGTAATTGGCGCGTTTTTTTACGTGGTGTCCCCAGTAGGCCTAATCCATTAATTCTTAGAAGACTATGTTAATCTTCGCCGTCTTCCATAGATTCGAAGTTCATGCATGCTTGTCCATGACAATGGTAACACATTGCAGAGCAATGTAAGCCTGCTCTTCTGCAACTGCACCTGTGTTCGCATCCTATTTTAAACGAACACGAAATCAGTGTTAAAACAGATTCGGGAGCTGTTTCTTTTGTTGTCATAATTGGGGTTAATATACCGCAGACTTTTTTCCATCCCCAATCAGTAGCTTCAAGCTTAACGCTTTTCCATGTTTGAATTTGGAAAAAACACGATATGAGTGTAGCCGAGCAGCAGCAGTAGTTGTTGGTAGTTTTGATAACATTACAGTATTGTTCGCTTTACCAACCAGTTTGTTAAAAGACATAAATCTGAATACATCTATTCTTTTTTCTGCAAAGGTGCAGGGTACAGTTATACAAAGCAAGAACAAATCTTTCACCCGCATCTGCAATTTCTTCATGAGTAGCTTTTTCATTATTAAAGATTTGCACGATGTCTTGTAAGTTATCCATTTTGTTAAGCACAATAATCGTATTTGCCTTTCCTTTGGAGAAAAACGCAGAAGTTGTGTCGCAACCGCTAATGGCGTGTGCGAATAATATTGTTTATTTACAGTTTTTTAAAAAAGTTGAGTATTGTAAATCTCGGGAACTATAAGTCCTTTTGCTGGTATTACGCTGTTTTTCTTTTAAAAATTTGATGTCTTTGTCAGAGGGAGAAACAGCAATAAGGAGTACTAGCATGTCACTATCTTGACCTACAACAACTGCTGTATCACACTTATAACATTTTTCGATAGTAGTTTGTGCTATTAATAAATCGGCGTCATCCGCAGCAACAAACACCTCGATTTCTTCATTGCTAAGTTTTTTCACTAGTTCTGTAATCAAACGTTCTTTGTTAAACAAATTACTAAGGAACTTGTGCTGAGTTTCAGAAACAACAGTGTTTTCGGCAAATACAATGTCAGGAAAAGTTTTAGCAGTACACGCCTCTGCCGTTCTAGATCGTGCTGTTTGCGTTCTCCAAATAGCCATCGAACACAACAGTATACTTTTTAATGTAAGTAACGTAAGCATTGTAAACATTGTTAACTGTCCCTTTTTTTGATCATATTACGTCACAGAGGGTGTAGTAGGAGAAAATAAAACCTATTACACTATCGAGTGTGAAATACTGGTTATCGATTTATATTTTTACTTTTTTAGGTAAGACCAATTTGGGCGCTTTGGATAATCAGCCATACATATATTTAACGAATTATATATCCCGCCCTGATTTCGTTTGCGCCTTATTTACCAAACAACGGAACATTTTAGGGAAAATTGTTATAGAACCTTTTTTGTAGAGAATTTTATGAGGAACAACATTGTATATAAGTACTTTTACCTACCATGCAGTGTTTCGTAGATATTCCGACAAAAATTAAAATTGGGGTGGAAACAATGTTGTAAGAGATGAAGCACACACTTTAGGGGTGGGAACTTTTTAGTTTACTAATATTTATGCTATCTTTAATATTTCTACCAATTTTTAAAACTTTCAGAATTTTGTCCGATATATTGCAATTTTAACTGTAATATTACTGAATTAATTGTTTAATGCCAAGGTTCTGTCAAGCTTAAACGTCGCACGTCGCCGTACTTCCTGACGAGTCTTTGGATATTGAACAAGCTGCTGAAGCTATCTACGTTAGTGCCCGAAAAATCGGAAAACTTATAGGAAAACACCTACAACAACTTTGAAAGCTGTGCCAAAGAAAAACGTACTGAGAAGTTTACAGTTAAGGTATTACTAGCCTATTTCCTGAAGCTATCCAGTACCTTAAGGCCGTCAATTTTGTGGAGTAAATATTCGATGCTACTTATCATGATTTACTTGAACAAAAACGTAGATATTAGCAAATTTACAAACCTAATTGCATTTTTAAAAAGGATAGCTTCCAGATATCAGCCAAAGAAATCAAAAGTTTT
Source organism: Pissodes strobi (assembly GCA_016904865.1). Classification (NCBI taxonomy): domain Eukaryota; kingdom Metazoa; phylum Arthropoda; class Insecta; order Coleoptera; family Curculionidae; genus Pissodes; species Pissodes strobi. The sequence continues at coordinate 30,767 of MU189514.1, read as the reverse complement.
TACAAAGCTGGAAATAGAACGCTTTACAAAACAAGCCGATCATAAAAAATGCCTGTTAGCCAAAGTTGTTTTAATCGCTGAAGTATTATTTGGAGCATGTAAAAGGGAAGAAATCAGATTTTGGACAGTAGATGCCATTAAAGATTGTCAGTCATTTATTAGTATCAAAATTCCGAACACAAAAACTCATGTTCCAAGAATGTTTACGTTTGCTGAGGGATCAATAGATGGTATCAATTTTGTAGATCTATTTCATAAGTACGCAAAACTTTTTCCACTCAATACGACACATCAGCGATTTTTCTTGACATATCGAAGTAATAAATGTTGTACCCTGCCAGTTGGAATCAATATAATTGAAGGTGTCCCAAAAAAGATAGCGGATGTACTTGTACTCTTCCAAAGTCAAGGCATACACTGGCCATTGCTTCCGGCGCAGCTCTGCAACTATGTTGGGAGATTCTGGAGCGCACGTAACACTTTTAGTGACATGGAGGTTGGCAGTCAAGCTCTGTTGCCGAGGGTTATATTGAAAATTTAATTGAATACAAAAACGAAATAGCAAAAGAATCATAGGGCAGAAAGATATACGTCAAATAATAAAGTAAAAGAAGTTCACGCAAAAGCAGAAGCAACGCTTTCACAAAAAAACTATTTTTAACATTCATACTTCATACTTTCTATTAGTAAGAAAGTTGATAGATTTTTTTTTATTTACCTACTAAGGGTGCTCATCGTCTAAAAATTGAGGAGAGCCATTTCCAAAAATTGAATGTGTTTATTCACATCTTTAACCTCAATTGACTATGCAAGTTTTACGAATCCCGTTTCATTTAAGCATATGGGTTTCAATTTTTTTTTGTCCCAAATCAAAACCATAAAAACAAATTATGTACAAATACAACATGAGAGCTATTACAGGACCCATTAAATCCACACCCACCGAATGGCTACCCGTATTGTGTCATATAGATCTAACGGAAATCCGCAGACAGCAGATATTAGTCCGAGAGTTTAAAAAAATCTGCGAAAACCCAGATTTGCCGATCCATCAAGACATAATAAGAATCAACCGACTAAAATCTAGGAATCCAGCTGTCAGAACAGCCCAACAGCTTATGACCGATGACTTTAACTGACATAACGAATGGATATTATACTGGCAGAGCCAAATTAGGCCAGCCTGGCACTCCCTGCTAGATCCAGGAAATCCACCACAGGGTTTCAACATATCCCGTAAAATTTGGGTTCGATTAAACAGAATTCGGACTGGCCATGGTAGAAGTGGATCGGCCTTGCACAAATGGGGGATGTGCCCAAGTCCAGAATGCGATTGCGGTGCTGCATCTCAAACAATGCATCACATTACTTACGAATGTCCGATAAGGGCCTTTCCGGGCACAACTGATGATTTCTTACATGCAACACCCCAGGCTCTATAATGGATTAACCAACTAAACCTGGAGCTGTGATAATACTGATGATAATACTGATAATATTTATAAGTGCTTTTGTTTGTATATTTGATGTTTTTTTTAATTCTTGTTGTGTTTATACATCTAATTTCGGTATATGTATGTTTGTAAATGCCATAAGCTAAATAAATAAAAAAGCTAATGTCGAAACTACGCAGAGTAGTAGGAAAAGTTAAGATCTAAAATCTTGCATTGTCCATAAGCTGAACACCGCGGTTATCCGACCGAGGTTATTTCTGTGAAATGGTGGCTAGCGGCGGGGAAAGTCACGAGCAACTGGCAACATTGAAAAAGCTGGTTTGTCTGAGAATGTCCGGAGCAATGAGAACCATTCCTGGAGAGGCTTTCCCGGGAACTATTCTTATGGATTGCGACGGAAACAATGGTATCTTAAAGGAAATGGATGATAACCGAGCCTGGTACTTGAGAGAAAAAGGAATGGGCTAGAACGATCTTTACTGGTGGCCGAATCAGATGAGGCAAGAACTTTAAAGTCTAACGTGGGAACTAAGATGAAAACACAAGTACTGCCACCTACAGGCGCCCATGAGCTCGGTACTGGTCCAGGAGTGCAAGGACACCCTATAAGAATTGGCAGAAACCAAAGGATTTAAGATAACGTGAGTACCGGAACAGACTGGATTGAAGGCAGCAAGCGGGCAGATAAGCTTGCTGGAGGCAGATTTAAGCTGGCGTCAGGTATTCCAGGCATTTAATACTGGACGAGGAGCGAAGTATGCAGATAGACTAAGGACATGATTTCAGATCCAAGAGGATAAGAAGCAACCTGGTTGTTGTCAAGGAGCCGACGAACTAAACTTTGTCGGATTTCCGATGAGTCACATCAGACACAATAGACATCTACATTTGCTGGCAAAGTCCGCCTTGCTCTAATTGTCGGGCAGGGAAAGAAATCTCATATCGCCTAATAAAAATATCTGACAGGTGGGGGCGCCTGAGAAAAAACCATTCGGCGTTCTTGACTTGGACACAGTTTACATATTCATTAAGTGTGAGAGAAAGGTAGCTGGTCAGGGGTGAAACGGGTCTCACTTTCACTCTACTACTGCTACCAGTACTACTATTACTGCTGCTACTACTACTATTAATTTAATCGATTTTCAAGTGTTAAATTTAATACCTGATATTTTTGGTTCCAAACTACACAACCCTAAATTATTTGAAATATTCCCAATTCACGGCGTGTCAACTTGTCCTGAAAATAAAACTTTTAGTGCTAATCAAGTGGCGATTCGCCACGTCACCTTTTATTGAGGATGTGCGTTAAGAAACTGAATTATAAGCCGAAACTCCTGACATTTTTCGCCGGAAAAAATCACAAGCAGATCTTATCGGCGTTTATCTTAAAGTTAAAAATTCTTTTAATATAAATAAGAAATATAACTGGCCCTGAAAATGTGTCTTAGAGTATTCCTATCTTTGTTATAAGTACTTTACCGAAAACATCATTATCTTAAGTTATTTGTTTTCTTGAATTAAGATAATATTTTAGATATTAAAAGAAATGCAACTAGCATCCACGTTTTCAATATTTTAATTAATATTTCATGGCTAAGTAAATTGAAGGCTTTATCAAGGTCCAAAAATGTATTTAGTATCTAATGATCTTCCGTTATTGTTTATATTAAAATTACTATTTACCTAATCTGTTCTATTAAGTGTGTTTTCTGTTCTGAAACCATATCAGATATTAAATTCCCTAAAAATAAATTGTTGTAAAAATCTATTTCAAGTCATCTACTGGTTTAAGCATAGAGTTTCCTTCCGTGTTTGCTAATTGTTTTTTATTATTAACCTTATTTACCATTTTTACTTTATATTGCAAAAATAGTTATTTCAGCTATTTCCAAATTATTGTTGATAAAGTTGTGATTTTCTCCTTTTAATTCTAAAATAATAGTGTTAGATTTATGTCTTATATTATATGCTTCTTTAATAGTCATATCTTTTTGTGAGACAAATTGTTGCCTATTTTTGCACCTCAGTTTTATTATGACTTTTCGAATACAGCCGCTTCGACCCCATAGTGTAATTTGCACAAGTGTTAATTTAGTAGCCATAAAAAATCTGAAAAACCTAAGAGAATTGAAAAATGCTCGACTTTTCGAGGAACAAATCTGCCCTCGTTCTCAAGAACGAGAAATCTAAAAAATAAAATGGTTAGTAAATGCAATTAAAGCAGCAAAAAGTTCGTGCACTTTGGAAGCTTTGGAACTGACTTTGACTAATTAGATACCGGTTTGTTAGGTTAGTGTGATATTGAGGTGTCATTAGGTACCTACCTACATAATTGTTGCGTTTTTGAGGTGCTATATGTTTATAATTAAGTATCATGGTTTTTGGAAAAATTCAATGATTTTTATCTCAAGATTAAGTTAATTTTTAAGTGTCCCTTATCAGCTTCACTTTGTAGGAAAGACAACCAGATGATTGAAAATTTGTTCCTCGACACGTGGAACAGTTTTCAGTTTTTCAGTTTTTTCAGGTTCTTTAGAGTCACTAAATTAGCACTTCTGCAAATTGCACCCTAGGGCAAAGTCGAAGCGGCACTATTCAAAAAGTCATAATAAAACTGAGGTGGAGAAATAGGCAATAATTTGTCTCACAAACATGAATCTTTATTGCATCACCTTGTCCATTCTCGATTTTATCTTACTAATAACTTGCTTTAGCACATTGTATTATTTCATTTATTTTGTTTGAATATTTTTGCACTCATATATATATTTCTGAGTAATTTTTATATTTTCAACAATCTTGTTTCATTACGTCTCTCTTTTAAATAGAGTTTAAGAGTTTATAATTCCTGTGGTTGTCCAATGTCTAACTTCATAAAGATGAACTCACCGAACCTTTGAAATGTGCAAAACACATTCAGTAGTCTGATTTGGATATGGTTTACTAACCTTACGCCTGTTCGCATTTGAAAGGAAGATTTATCTCGTTTAAGATTGTATGTTTGTTACTTTTGCAAACATGATCTATGTCATTAAATTCACGTATTTATTTTTTATAAGTATTTAATATGGATCAGTCTAACTATACTAAATAATTGTATTAAATTCTTTTGAAGTATTTTTGTCAACTTGAGTAGGTTATCTTCCAAATTCTTAAATTATTAACTAATTTATTCCATAAACTCCAACCGTATATAGTTTGTATGCAACTTACATATGCTTTTAATAACATAACATTGCTGCTTCAGATTGGCTGCAAGGTTTAAGATCAGTTCAGTCAATGAGGAGCCAAAATGCCATTTTTTTTTACGTATATTTATGCCTATGCATAACTATACAAATTTCCGACAAATCAAAAAAAGATAAACATTTATCTTATAATTAAGAATGTTGGAGAATAACACTGATAAGTATATTGTTGTAATTATACAGGGTGTCAATTTGAAAATGAACAGCATTTAATATTGCCTAAACTAATGACAGTATCAAAATTTGGCGAAACACATTAATTTACATATCAAGGGGGACAAATGTTTGTTGTCGTATTTCTTTCAACCCCCTGACCCCCAGAGTACCTATCCCTAAAATTTTAAGTGGCATACCTACCCCTATTTCTTTAGCTATTTTTGAGTTCCTTATATAATTCTAGATAAATTCCATTTTTTTGTCATAATTAAAGTACTTAACCTCACGAATGCATGTGTGGAATGTATTTAATTTCTAAATTGAAATAATGCAACTTTTAAAAGGGATTATATGCAGTTACCCGACACTAGGTTCCGAATTCTCTCGTTTATTTACATTTCGCGGCTACAGACCAATAATTAAATTTTTTGGACGTCTTCGAACCTCGTTTTCTTCTTTTGCTGCAGAGAAGAAGTGCAGTTCTTTATTTTTCTGACTCGTGGTGTTCATTTAATCTTTTGAGGTTCTTCTTCGATTAGTGAAAATAAGTTGCAGTAGTTATTCCATAAAGAATTTCAATAGTTTTCAATTATTCTCATATTGTTGTTGATGTTGTACCCGTTTATTAAAATGGTTTACACTATTGCTGAACGCGTAGAAAATATTTTTATTTGTAGAGCCGAAAATCGTTGCCTTACAAGAACGGCGGCCTTATTTAATGAAAGACAACGGGGAAAAATATTGAACACAAGTGCATCCGAGAGTTAGCACCTAAATTTGAGGAAACTGAATCTGTTTGCAATAAGAAGTGGGATGGGCCAAGATTGCTCAATGAGGCCCCTCAGATGGAGGTTCTTGGTCAAGTTGCTATAGCTTCAACTACGACACTTCGTGAAGTTACACATCAAACTGGACTGTCGCATGAATTAGTCAGGAAAGTATTAAACAAACTGCAAATTACTCAAGAATTAGACATATTTAGTTTTGAGAAATTATGACCAACAAGATTATTGTTCATTGTTAAAAAAATATCTGTTTCAGTGACGAATGCATTTTTTACTCAAATGACAAGTTCAACAAACAAAACTGCCATTACTGGAACGACATCAATCCTCACATTATTAGAGAGGGGCATATAGGTACAAATATCCTCAAAAAATAAATGTTTGGGCGGGTATATTAGGCAATACTATCATTGGCCCTCCTCTTCATAGATCAAAATCTAAATAGTGAAATGTATGCCGAAATGTTAAACAAAAGTATAGAGCCACTGAGGTAAAAAATCAAAATGACGCAAATGGAAATCGTGCTCTAGATGAACATATGCTGCACTTCCAGCAAGACGGACCACCTCCTCATTATGTACGCCCTGTAAGAGAGTTGTTGGATAATGATTATCCGGGGCAGTGGATTGGTAGGAGAGGACCCATTGACTGGACACCTAGGTCACCAGGTTTAGCACCGCTCGATTTTTTCCTATGAGTTCACTTGAAATATAAGAATGTAGGGCTATTTCGCCTGAGACTCTTCAAAACGTCCGCGAACAGTTTGAATATCAACTGTACTTGTGCTTAGAAAACAATGGAACCCATTTTGAACAATTCATAAAGTAATTAAAAAAATAAGAATTTAAGTACCTATTTCATTATCATACTTTTTTTAAAAGTTGCATTATTTCCAATTTAGAAATTAAATACATTCTACACATTCGTGAGGTTAAGTACTTCAATTTTGAAGAATTACGTAAGAAAATGAAAAATGGCAAAAGAAATAGAGGTTGCCAATTAAAATTGTAGGGGCACGCGGGGCACCGCGGGTTAGGGGTTGAAAATTTTTCACATTTAATGGCATACCCATAAATTATTCTCATATCCTAAACTGGTTGAGGGTTTTAAAATTTAATATATTGACCCAATAAATAATTTATTTCCTTAATATGTGAAAAGTTTACACACTGCAGAAGTTACGCTTTCTCAGTAACTTCTTAATAAAAAGAACGTGACATACAAAAGAATTAATTTAATACTATTCAGTAATCAGTAATTGTTTTACATATAGTTTAAATATTTGTAACTTCTTTTGAATAAGCATGTACATGATACTTGGCGTCTTTTCAGTACTCGCGAATATTTCCTGAAGCTGAAGCATGCTTTGATGCGGTGTAAACACCAATGTTATAATATTATACTTTGTAATAATACTACAGGATACTAGAGTGTGTGTTGTTATTATGATAGCCTTATCAGTTTCAAGCGCAGTTTTCAACGTCCATTACTTTGCATAGTTTTTAACATAATAGCCACACAAATCTTGATCTTGTCTATGCCGGTACATCAGTGGTCACCTTCGGTTGCTATAGCAAAGGAAGACTCGCGAAGACCTTAACAAACATTGACTAACCGTAGATACCGGCATAAAGTAAACGCGGCTTGTAGCGTACGCTTCACGACAGAAGAGCGCTTATATTTACGTAATTTCTACTATCAACATCGACAATGTAAAATGTTTGCCGGGTGTGATTTCTGAATCTTCCATTATATGGTAGCTTATAGTGACAGTGCTCTAACGAAATGAAGAATCTGAGTTGCGGGTCTCACTTGGAACCTTCTAAATTTCGGCATCACTTGGGTCCAGGGACTTTGTACAAAAATGTACCTAGAGGGACAATGCGACCTATTGGAGTAAGTACTGCGGTATTTATTTATACATCAAAAATATTAGCAGCTTTTTGCCAGTACTAGAGTAAAGCTCTTTCTTAATTATTTGTAAAAAAATTATTTTTACATTTAGATATATCTTTATCAAATAGACCAAATATGAATGGAGAATATATTCTACCAAAATCACTTAAATCAGGCTTCAGTGAACCCTCCGATTGTCTTTATTTGGTTGCCAAATTTCTAACTGCATATAAGGTTAGAATATGCCATGATCATTTTTTCAGGGTAAATATATTTTAGAGCGAAATTTGTAAGCTTGATAATTGTCACTTTGTGTTGATTTTTATGTGTCAAGCATCTAGTATTGACCTTGGTCAATAATGAAGGTACCTAAATGATTGAGTCTTTTGTCAAGAGATAAGTTAAAAATCACTCAATAATGACTGATATTAAAGTTAGTGCCAAAAAATATTTTATTGAAAGAAGGCAAAGTCTTAATTAAGCGTGGGATGGTGAACAAAATAAATCAAAATATAGTAGAAATTGTTATTGTAATTATCGATAGTGTTATCTAATAATATTTTAGCATAACAATTTCATAGTTTAATGTTTTTTTTTATTGGAATATACATAAAGGAACGACTAATTTCAATAACCGAAATCCGGTAATTGGATAAAAAACGCCGCATCATATCGATTTTAATTATGGTTGTGCCTGTTTTTATTACAAAATGATGGTTCGTGTAGCAGAAATGACGTCAAAGACGCTAATTTTAAATAAAAGATCTTATTTTGTATTAGTTATTTCAGTTCTTCGAGAATCTCTAAATATATTTTAAACATCTTATGCAATTCAATGGTTTTCATGATATTAATTTTTAATAATTTACATTTTAGACAATTTATGGAACGGTAGAGTCTAAATGGATTGACTTACTGTAGCATAGATTGCTATGCTAAACTCGTCGTCAATTGTCCTTCTTCCGATCTTTCGACATATCTTTCCTGAGTTTGGCTACTTCCGGTCAAAGTTAACGCCCAAAAAAGGTTATTAAAAGCTAATATAAGAAAGACACCCAGGACATTTTGCAAGCTGTATATTCTTATTTTTATATTTTCTATATTTTATAGTATTTCTTGTTTCAAATGAGAATGGCAACTAAACAATTTAATCGAAAAAATTTACTGTTACTTTTCTATATTTGGAAATCGGTTCCAACAATTTTGATATGCTTTTCGGATTTTGACAGCAAATTTATCTTAGAGAATTTAGAAAGCCTTTCATGAGTTATCACAGGAATGAAAATTCGTCTTTCTTTAGAAATCTAGTCTGCGGAAATTATATGAACTTACACAAGAGTTTATAGTAGCACATAGACTCTTATCATAAGATTTAGTCTTAGAGATATTGTACTGTTGTTTCTATTGAGGGGCGGATTAATTATCTTGTTGATAATTTTTAATTATTATAACCGCGTCTGAATAGATTACTTAAACACCGTAGCTATACAATGATTCTCAAAAACGCGACCTGGCCATCTAAATATAGAAGTGGTTATATAATATTATTTATTATTTATGTATGTTTAAAACAATTTGGAATTACTTAATTAAGCATCATTGTTTAGCTATTCAGTTTTTCATAGAAATTTGGCTTAAAGCACTTAAGTAATAACTGATTCGTTTGGTTTCACTAAAACCTATTTTAAATAGTGCTCATGATCTTTATTAATATCTACAAGAATTAATTGTAAGAGCACATCTTACAACTTTCAGTAATTTTATTTGAGTATACGTGCATGTTAACTATACCGAGTGACCACCAATATAGGGTTCATTCTGACATTCCATTACTTTTGATGATACGAACTTGATATTTGAGTACGTTTAGGAAGGCAACCGAGTATGGACGAAAGTGGTCCCCATTTTGCTATTTTAAATGCAAACCGGTATATTTTTTCCACGATTTTAGGTTCAAATTACCTTTTCAATGACATATCATAGTTTTGTAATGAATATAGTACAGGGTGTCCTCATATTTTCATATGTTTTATGGGGTTTGTCGATTATGAGTGGAGATAGAAACATGCGGTTTGCGCAATAGTTTACTACTTTTTGATAAAATAAATTGTCATGACCCTCGTAGTTTCTGAGCTAGGGGGTGATTTTGAAAATTTGTCGTCTTCAGGCATGTCGGCTATTTAGAAAGTTATTGTAAATGTAAAAACTTGTACCTTATAATCCAGTGACGTACTTGTTATTTTTCTAAACATAACTGTTTTTGAGTAATTGGCCAAAGTTTTTTTTATTGAATACTATATAATATATAAATTTTTCAAAATCGCATCCGCTTCTTCATAAGCTTTCCTAATATATTATATAGTCTATATTTATTTTGACAAATTACTTGACAATTTATAATTGTATTAAAATACATTTTAATTTGCGTTTTAATTGGGATAATGGACTTATATATTTTTCTTGCATTTTGCATTTTATTTTACCCACCAAAATATGAAATACCTAATCAAAATAATTTTTGTCATTAACTTAGTAGACCACAACTTTTTTAATTATAGGTAAACATGATGAAATTTCTGACATTTCTGTCATTAATTGGTTCTTCGATTCTACTAGCGGTTGAGCATTTTTTGTTTACTATCTTTCAAAACGTTAATTCTAATATGGTCATGCTACATTCTGTGTAATGAAAACATAAAAGAAGCTGCACAGCTCTGCTTCAACAGATCAGTTTTCTTAAATTGGGAATCGTGTTACATGTATGTTTAACTTGATTGTCTTATATGTAGATACCCAGAGAGAGCACAGCCAGATAAAAGATTATTCGTCAAAATAAAGAACAAGTTAATCCAGTATGGTTTCTTTAAAAAGCCACGACATAAACAACCTATAATAAAGAAAACGAAGAAGCGACAGTCAACGTGTACAGCATGTCGTGTGGCTGTAAAAAATTAAGTACGAATTTCATAATCTAGGATGCAAAGAATACTTAACTCTAATTCTAACCCAAATAAGTTTAGGCCGTGTAAATATAAATCAGGGCAAAACTTACGGCCTGACGATGCCGAAAGACGCGTCCAGTTCTGTCATTGGTTCATCAACGGGTACCTTACGAATAGCGACAAGTTGTGTGGTCAGGCGGTTTTTTAAAACAGACAAAATTCAGGCAACTGGGTGCAGGTAAATCCACATAAAATCTTTCGCATAGAACGCCAGAGCAAGTTTGGGTTAAGTGTTGCCAGTTTTATTTCTGGAGAGAGAACTGCATATGTTATCTGCGGAGGAAGTTTAAACACTGACTTCAAATTTCAAACTGATGTGCTTTAAATTTTAGAAGATGTTCCTGCAGCTCATTTACAAAATATCCGTCAGCCCAACCCATAATGCTCGCGCTGTAACAAACTAACTAGAGGAACACTTCCTCAAGTTCCTCAACCGTCGGATTAGGACAAATGGACAGCTTAGGTAGCCACCGCGGTCACCTGATCTTTCCATACTGTATTTCTTTTTATGAGGGTACTTGGATAGTAAAATTTATAAGTGACGATATGAATAAATTGAAAAACTTCGTGGAGCCATAGAAAATGCCTTTAGGAGTTTAGAGGTCGTCTCTTGATAATTCTCAATGCTTAGGGAGAATCCAGAAAATATGTCGGAGGCGCATTAGATATAACGGGCAAAAATGTTATAAGTATTTTTAAAGTTGAGTATGTATTACAATTTTGTTATAAATAAAGTATATATTTATATATTTATCGAATATTATGTTTTCTTCAATGCAAAAATGAGCCTCTTACTCATCATTAACATTTAAAAAAATTTGGTTTTAATTTTATAAAATAATTTTTGACTTTAGAGACAACTGCTTTTGTTTCTATTGTAAATCCGTGATTAACTCTATTGTTAAAAATAAAATCGAGTCATATTAACATCTCTTAAATAATGAAGACGCTACTGAACTTCGGGCGTAACACAAAAAAACGCCGAAAAATATGACGCAAAAAACATTGAATTTGTTTTTTGCTGCCTAACACTCGGTCATATCTACAGTGTCTTTATACAAGACATTGGCGACAATAGAGCCTAAGCCTCGCCCATCCGCCATTAATTATTAAAATTTAAACGGCGGAATAGGAATTTTATATGGACACCGATATTGAATTTTATTTTATGGTTGCAAATCAGTTACAAAATGTAATTTTAATGAATAATATAATATAACTATTAATTGAGCTATCAAAAAATAATTTTCTTTGGTAATTTAAATGACACATTTTTAAATTATTTGCAAATTAAAGCTCTGTTGCAGGCTTTGTTATGGACGATTTCAATACATTTAAAAGGCATCCAAATGACTTGACTTCAATAGAAAAATAGTTATAGACGAAGTAAATAATCTGATTTAATTTAAAAAAAACAAATTTGGTATTCATTAAATACCTAATTGACATTTTTAATTTTTGAAGAGGCAATTATATAAATTAGGTATGATGTTTGATGTTTGTTTTATTGGTTGGGTTTCAACCCAAGACTCTATACTAATACATAATTTTTATTAGTGGGGAGGAGAGGGGGATAAAATAATAAAAAAAATACATGATAAAGCATAAATATACGGGGCAGGTTAATTTTTTCGACACTCAGTTTTCGGGTATTTCGACCCCACGGGGACGGGGGTATTGAGGAGGGGATTCGAAAAAGTGACATGTTGTTCTAGCCCCTTTGCAACCCCCGCTTAGTGGCAAAATACCCAAAAACTGTAAGTATGAAATTTATTAATGTCAAAACTATAAATCATATACACCAATTTATATTACATATTGAAATGCAAAAGAAATGTTAAAAATAAGTATGGCAATAACATTTGATTTACTACTTTAAATTATCTTCATTAAAAAACATATGGTCATAGGTAATCGTGGCATAGAAACATAAGAGGACGTGTAAAATAACAATTAGGTATACATTTAAAGTTTCTTAACAGCAGCATACTGCATGACAGTCCCGCGTTAAAAAAAAATCGAGTACTACAACTAAAAAAATTATAGGCTTTATTACTGAGATGTTGTCCTTATGAGTCGAAAAAATAAATGTTTTAGCTTTGTCATAATTTAGAGATAATTAGTAATAAACTTACCTAAAAACTTACCTTAAAGAATTATTGACATATCTGTGGGTTAAATTACTCTTTCTCTCACTTGCTACTTTTAATCTAAATACTACGTAACGAGTAATTATTACTTTGTTTCTTATATTATGACAGTCTGAGATGGTAGTATCAATGAGTCTAATTTTTTCAATATTTTTTTAATCGATACTTTGTCGGGACAGAAGTTTATAATGTTGTGTAAAGACACTTTCCATTTGAATAAAAAAATAAAATACAGGATCAATATAAAAAAAACAAAGTATAAATTCTATATAATTTCAAAAGAGTAAATTTAGTAAAACTTCTACACAGCGTAGCAATTTGGGCATATCTTTGATTGTTTTTTAATGGAGTTTGCTATATAGCCAGCAATATTATATAATTAGTTTCACTGAAGTTTAAGTTAAAGTTGCAGGTAAATGTTCACGGAGACCAACTATTGCATAGGTAGTTTCAGTGTTCGACACAATACTCTCTAAAAAATTGACAAATATTACGGAATGTAATAATAACTGACAACTGACAAACATCTAACAAAATACGAAACATTTCAGTAATCAATCAGATAACTAACCTAAGAAACTAATCTGAGACATACCTACTTACATCGATTTAAATTTTTATAACAAAAAGTATATAGGTATGTATATGTAAATAATAGTTACATGTAAGTTACATGTTAATATACAAATAACAAAAGTTTCTTCCTAATAAAAATAAATCAATACACTAGTCAAAATATTATTGTAATAGCATCATAATAATAGATTTGTTTGCCAGAAGAGAAAACAACACAAAGGCTTTCTACTCTTTTATGACATGCTTACTGCTATTACTAGACAATGATGACTTTTATACATTTACTTGAAACTATAAGTTTTAAGCAACAATATACAGTACACTTAGTCATTTCATTTCTCAGGTTTGTACACAAATATGATAGAGGTTTGCTAACAGCCACACCAAGTTCCTCGCCAAGACCGCAAGGTAAACTGAAGTAAACTCACTTTTTAACTCTTTCCATGTTCCAAAATTATAAAATAGTTCGATAGCCTGATAATACTGCACAGTCCACAGGGAGCAAAGTTTGCAAACGAATTGATGAAATTAAGCCAAAAATGCAATAAATACTTCAGCTCTACACAAAGCTGCCATATAAAATAGGTGTAAAACACAAACGTCATAGCTTACCTTACTACCTACAAAAGTATAACATTTTTAGAAATTCCTGAATTTTCACGTCATTTATCAAAATTTTCACATCATTTATCAATATAGTATTTTTTGTAAAGTTTATGAAGAAACGGATTCGGTTTTGGAAAAATACATATAGAGTCCCATAAAAAGGATTTGGTCAATTACTCAAAAACAGTTGATTAGAAAAAAAAATAAGTATGGCATCTTTCATTTTATTAAAAAGTAGCAGACTATTGCTAACAGTATTTCTATTAAATTTTAAATACGACTCGGTAATTTTTGTTTTCTATCTTGAAGACCCCTTATCTATCTCTCGATCTATGTATGCTAAATACAAACTACTTGAAGTAAGTAATAATGTGGAAAAATAAATAATTTAAAAAGTGTTCCTTTTGTCCGTTGTTATTGTCGTTTTATATTTAAAGGGCTTAATACTATAACTCTTTAACATAAATTTATTAAGCTGGTCTTCAAATTTAATTCCATCTTTTAAAAATTTATTGCTAATTAAAAAACCAATTTATTAAAGATAGAATCAATTTTTTAAGTAAAATATTAGCAGTGATTTTACTAAAAAAATTATGCAACAAAGAATTATAGCACTAATTTAGAAGAAAAAGTGTTTTAAAATAAGATTTAAAAAAAAGCAATGGACAATTTTTTATTTAATTTTTCATCATATCACTTATTTTAAATATTATTTTATAGATAGGTAAATAAACAGTCTTCAAAGAGAAAAACAAAAATAAATAGTATACAGTAGTATTTAACATTTCACAGAAATACTGCTGTAAAACAAAAAAAAATTGAGCGAGTCTGCTCTCGAGACACTGATGTGTAAACATAATTATGTCCTATATCGACATCATGGACATGAAAATCTAATACTGCCCTAGCGGCTAGCTTTTCAGAAGCGCCATTTGATGCATTATAATCGCGGCCGTCCTGGATTAGCTTGCTGCTCAATGCGCATGGGTTATGATGTCACATCGGTTTACCCATTTCCGTCCCATTTGCCGAGATTTACCCTCATACCGCCGCGTAAGATGTTTACACATCAAAAAATTGCCACTAAATGGCGAAAATAAGTGAAAGCCACTTGTTATTCAGTGGGCTAAAAAGAAAACACATATTTCAATGCAACAAATTAATTTAATTTTTTGCGTGAAAATAAAAATACGAGATTTGTTGTTGCTAATATTGCCCTTATTTTGAATAAAAATATGCTGGTGTAAAGTATGCCGTTGTAAAGAAAAGTTTATCCAGAATAAGATGATGTACAAAATGTACAGGTTTATATTTAAAATATCAAAGTAGGAAGCTTCTCCGGTCAGGCGAGAAGTAGTACCTACCAAGTTTAGTTAACTGTGAAATGTCGATTACGTTCTTCAACGTACCCAAATCTGAAATGTGTATCTTTAATTCTTTAAGTGTAATATAAGAACGGCGCGGCGGTACAATATTTGTGGTCATCCGGTACATTTGCATGGTTTTCTATAAATGATGTGATGTCAGAAATCAGAATTAATCATGCACTATTGCAAAAAAATGGCTGGGTTAAAATTCAGCCATGTAAAATTTATATCTCAGATTTAAAGTTCGCAATTAACAGGAATTATTTCCAAACCATAATAGCCCATTCACCTGACGTCAATAGATACGAGCTTCAGGCAGAAATGTTGGGTATTAACTACGTCAAATACCTTTGTCAAAAAATGGGACCAAATGCCGCAACCAAAAAACGTGTATTATAATGTATAGACAGGGTTGTTTCGGCAGATGCGATATACTTATAAAGCAGCCATTATTTCATTATTATTATTATTAGTATTATTATTATTATTATTATTATTATTATTATTATTATTGCCATAATTCGTTTACCGAGTAAATTAAAAAAAAATACCTTTCAAAGAGGAACAGTTAGATAAGATAGATAAGTTGACTGGCAAAATATGTACTGAAAATGCTATAGAAGAGGGTACAAAACGTCGAAAGCATTTTCATAGAAAATTAAGAAATATCTTCTGTCCACAAGATCTATTGTTGGTAGCAGAAACAGTCAGGAATTGGTATTACACCAAACAATTCCAGATTTCAAAATATCGCTAATTTCATATAGAATTTTTCTATTTTGCCTTCGTATTGAAACCATTGCGAAACACAAATGCGTTTCGTACTGAGAATATTTTGACATCCATTTTTTAAGTCCAAACCTTGAAATATAAAAACTTTTTGCGAGGATATTTCATAAAAGAGATATAGTTTTTTTAACACAAAAATTCATAATAAATATAAAATTATAAGGAGCTCGCTTGTTTTATAGGACGATTAAGCGCACTTATCCATTTGTCCATGACTCGCTACTTCGTGGCTCGTTTTTTAATCTAGATGCGTGCCATAAACCGTATCTTATAAAACTTGTATCTACTCTAATATACTATAGATAGCAGTAGATAAATACGTTACAAAGTAATAAACTAATAAGGACTTATTAACTGCCATCAATTGAAGCAGTTTTTCTCTTCAGAACCACCTACAGTAAAATGAATTGTACAAAATGTCACTCGTTTCTTCTGACCTGCAGGAAAATAATAGGGTACCCTTAAGACAAATATCAGAATTGAAAAATATTTATCGAATAATTGATTGACTTTTAAGAATTAATAGGGATAAATGTTAGATTTAACGGGAAAATCATATTTCCGGCAAAAGCAACATAGGCCGAAACAAATTTTATTATTGAAGTTAAACTTCTTCAAGGTAGTGAACGCGTCACGAAAATTATTATTTCCAAGAACTTTATATTTGAGCTTCACATCCGTCATTAGCAATAATGAGATTTAGTCTTTTATACATAGGTAGTGTTCATCACCTGGAAGGCGTTTAACCAAGAAAGTAATTTATGTAGTATATATATATTACAGGAAATACAGCTCCTGATTATGATTCCTGACATAATCGATATGCTTATGTTTGCTAAAGAGTACCTACTTTGTGCAGTAACTTAGCTTGGTTAAACTGCGTCACCGTCAATTTGCTGAAAAATGCTCTTTGGGGCTCTTATTATTTTGCTTTAGAAGTCTAAAGTATTCATCAAATCCTTTTAAAAATGTTTTTATAACTCACCAAAGAAATTATCGTAATATTAAATAAAATATTATAAATCATATCAGGTTTATTTTTAAAGCCAATCTCATCTAGAAAAGGATATTTCCAAAATTGTTATATAGTAACCTACTATAAATAAGTTAATTTTGTCTTGAACGGATTGATATTGTCTTCTCCGCTTTGGCAGTTCTGGATTCCGTTCGAACATACCCGGAGAGATTTTATTTTTTATACAGTTATGTTTCACTTTATTTAACTCAACAAGACGATATGACTGTTGCCTTATACTTCTAATGATATAATTAGATCATTATTCGGTTTCCCAAATCTTCTCGATCAATGTTCTTCCTAATTTTCATTTAAATTTTTTGCCCGGTATATCAGAAATAAAGCCTATTGCCATGGAAATAAGTTTTAATTAAATTTTTGGTAACCCTTGAGTGACTAAAACTAAAACCAATTTCGCTATTAAACTTATCAGGAATGGAATTAAGCTGACACTTGCCAAGTTTTTAGAAGTAAGAATCATAAAAACATTGCTCGTGGCTATGTTGATAAGCAGATTTCCAATCAATTGATGGTTTTGGTTTCCAGTATCAAGTTCTCACTTGAGCAAGCCAGCGCTATTGCCATCTTGAATTTACAGGTGCTAATTAATTTGTACAAATTACAGGAATCATTTATATTTGGTTGCTGCGTTCTGTTAATTGAACTTTATTTACCGCAGGAAGCTTATAATTAAAATCACGTTCAATTTGCTTAATTACATTTTTTATAATATATTTTTTAACACTAACATTAACTGTTTGTTGAATTTTGATTTTAATTGCAATTTATAAATATCTTTTATGGTCAGAGTTTTAATCACTTCTTGTCGCAGGTAATATTATTTAGTTTCGTTAGGTTTGGGCTATTTAGCTTTTTTTTTAGTTAGTTTTAGTCGTTTTTGTTCATAAATAATCTCATAGCTCTCCTTGTCAAATTTTAGTACAGGGACCTCATTTGAATTCAAATAGTAAGAAATTGCGAAATTACTTTCTAAAGTACGCAGCAGAACTCCAAAGAAAGTATTTAGATATATTAGGCTGGATGTTAAATCAAAAATATAGCTAAGTAGAACTTTGTAAAATATTATATTTACTGCACTAGTTTATTTTTCCTTTTTAATCTCAAAATCTTTATTTTTGAATATCTGAGAAGCATATCAATATTTGATTTTGAGGTCCGCACTATTAGTCAAAAGTAGAGCAACAAAACTTTTGCTTCTTTACATAGTAATATTCTTCTAAACAAAAGCATGTGGTCATTTAACTTCAATCAGATATTTCTCCATATTGTTAGTAATAGGCCACCAAATGTTGATTAACTTTAAAGATAATTCAATCCGAGAAGCATTGAGGAAATTGCAAAAAATGCTGATTTTTGGGAGAGAAGTAAAGCATCAAATTGTTTTCATCCTTGTTTTATTTTACAGAATGCAAGAAGTACACGTTAACACATTTAAAATTTGCGGTAACTAGAAACTTTCTTAATATGTAATAGGATAGCCATTATTAGTTATTTGATGGCAACGTTGCGGTATTGAGGCAATTCAATTTTGCATATCATTTTCGGGAAGAATTGTCCAAATCAATGAAGATTGATCTTATCCACCAAGCCAAGTTTATTGAGGAAATATTTTTGTATAAATACGACTTTTCCCATCTTGCCCGTAGATCCTCATATGTTTACGTTCTGGTGATACTCTCAATGCATGTGCTGGCCACAGCCGTGCTTGAACAAGTCATGAAGAGTGTTTAAGGTCGTTATCCTCTTAGGGAAAACAAACCGAAGTGGCATTTCCACTCCGCATAAGGTAGCAATAGGTATATATATTGCATTATATCCCTAATGGCAGACCGGTCCACACTTCATCGATGACGTGTAAAAGGAAAGGACAACCCCATTTTATGCGAAACAATCCTACACAAATACGCTGCCTTTGCAATATTTTATTATGTGTATAACGCATTTGAAGGGTCGCCTTACGCGTTTCATTCCAACAAAATTAAAAATCTTGAAGGGAGTTTTATGAGCTCTTTTTGCCAATCATCTAAGGTGCAGTTGAATTGTTCTTGGATTAAACAATCAATAGTTCATGGAATTGCAGCTTTAGTTCGAGATCAACATCCTTTTGACACGTCTTTCTGATAACATTGTGGTTTGTGTCTACCTGGACATGTTTACCTCGCAAAAACAAATTGTCTTGAAATATCTGACTGCTGCTTACTGTCAAAAAAGTCATTTAGAAATATCTGGTTTAAATCTTTTCAAATTGGAATACATGTTAGCATGATTGATTCTATATAAAAATGTTCATTATAAGGATAAAGTAAACTTCACAAAAACCTTTTAACCGACACTTGATAATTATATAAATATATTTTTGGAGAAATATTGAAAATTTTGCTTGACTACTTATGCTTCATTGATTTGTGTTATCAAACTTATCTCAATATGACTTCAATGTTGGGGTTGGAACCTTCGGCAAAATGCTCTAAAACAGAGTTTTATCCACAATACCGAAACAGAATTTTTAAACTCGACTCTCGTTTCGCTAACCATGTTAGAATAATCAGCAGATGATTAAAACTAAACTTAAAATCTACTTCATACAAACTGTTTGCTTAATCAAGCGGACCAAAGAGAACCAATCCTGAAATCCTTCTAATCACGCTCGATCAACCGCGTCCAACAATCTGATAGGAGATCAGATATATTATGAACTAATTTTAAATGTTTAATTGTTATACTATGATTATTACTAAAAGCCTGCTCGGCAACACTTGATTTTCCTGTTCTACCCTACTTTAAATGTGCTATGTGTTCTTTGAGCCCCGTTTGTACAGATCTTCTAGTTTGCTCAACATATATTTGGTTGCAATCGACACATCCAATTTCATAAATTCCACTTAATAATTTCTTAATATTAAACTGAGTTTGATATAATGATTTTAAACCTACTTTCTTAAAAACTTTTTGGAGTCCTCTAGTATTAGGAGGATTATATGGTATCGACAATGGTTTTTCTAAACGCATGCCTATTACTGATTAGTCTGTTTATTAAGTTAGTATTGAAACCATTAACTTCCGCTATATTCTAATTGTCTCTTTTTCCTTACTAAATCTTTCTCTGCTGAGGGGAAAATTAACTATACGATCTACTAGAAAATGAAAGCTGGCCATTTTGTGTTGGTCGCAGAGGAAGGAGTCATTAGGAATGTATGGGTTAGTGGCAGTACTTTTGCTATAAATTTCAAATTCTAGAGTGTTATTATCGTTCCTAATCACTAAAGTATCAAAAAATGGTATTTGACCATTGTTGTTGACTTAGTACACTAACACTAACACAACTAACCGATCTATTTCTAATGACTCCTTCCACCGCAACCCGCACAAAATGGCCAGCGTTTATTTTTTAGTACACCGTATGATTAATTTTACCCTCAGCAGAGAAAGATTTAATAATGCAAATGAGACAATTAAGAATATAGCGAAAGTTAATGGTTTCAATACTAACTTAGTTAATTGACTAATTAATAGGCATGTGTTTAGAAAGACCATTCGTGATGCACTTCTTTCGTTGTCAGGATGAAAATACAAAGTATGTCTCGATACCATAGTGTATGTTATAGTAAACGCCCAAAGTGCATGGGTCATTCCCAGAACTAACTGGTTAATGTTTAAAGCAATTAGTGTAAATTTAGATTAGCTTTGGTTCGTGTCTACTAGTTATATGAAACTCGCATAAACTAACCCAAACTAACTTAAGCAATCCAAACCACAGTTTATACCGTCCCGAATCAGTTAAACAACTCTCCACGTGTTTTGAAGCCAAGCGCTTCGACCAATAGGAGAGCTGGGAGTTCTTATTTTGCGCCTGCGCTCAATGAGTGAACGCTGCCTTTATAAATAAAGCATCAGTTCGGCATATATGTATGTCTCTTTTCAATAAGATACCGCCTGTAAAGAGAAAGAGATAGAGATAGTGTTGGCGAGAATTAACCGTAAAACGAGGCACGCAACAGGCTTGTATTGTGCTTGTATTCAGATGAGATCTCGGTTATTATTGATTTTCTGCGCGGCGACAGGAAAAGTATGTTGATTGAAATGGAACCGAAAAGCGAAAACTACCATCTTGTTTGTAGTGCTTTTTGTGGACTGATTTCGCGAATTTTGTGTATTAGATACATAAACTTAGTTATATGGCTATGATTAGATCCTAGTGCGACTCTGTCCACAGCCCAGCTGGCCGTATAATTCTGACGTTTCCAACTAATAACGCGCATGCTCGAAATATGGGAATCCATGAAAAAATCGAATTTGGCTTCACTAACATCAAAGGTGCCGGCTCAGAGTTGTATAAACTGTGTCCAAACTAACCAAAATGAACCCTATTGTATCCGAACTTTGACCAGTGAATCCTAGAAATAACCACACTTCCGGCTTTGACTATGTACTTACCATTTCCAACTGAGTAGAAGAATTATTACACTTATTAGATATCAACATGCAATTTTTAAAATTTACAAAAGTTCCTCATGCTAGAAGTGATGACGGTAAATATGTTTCATTTTAATAATAACGAAATGCAGATTCAGCTTAGTAACCATATAAGGCCAAACAATAACATGCCAGCTCAAAATAAAAAACTTGCATTTAGTTTTTTCACCTCGATGTAAATAATATTTTGGTTCACCCGATATATGACCAACGGAAGTGCCATAACCGTAAGGAATATTAAATAAATAGCAGTTCCATTTATGTTTTATTTCAATAGGCGTTTTCCAAGAACGTATGTTAGGTATTTTCGAACGGTGGGGAATAATTGAGTTTGCATCACCTCTCTTTGTCGGGCTTAATAAGCGTTATAACAGTGTGACGTTAAAAGCAGTAGCAATTCTTGGAACTAAATAACTAAACTGATATTATCCAACCCTAGTAAACAAATTAAAAAATAAAAATTGACTTGAAAGGTTTTTTGCTGCATTTTATATAGATGAATCGATAACGATCTAATTTATCAAATTCTTTACACTTCTATTGTCAAGGAAATGCACTTATCTGTTTTTTTTTCGGTGTATTCTTGCTGATGTTGGACTCGGTACTTCTATTAGATATATATCTTATTTTTTTATCCAGTAATGTGAGAGCTGGTATGTTGTGTCGTATAGATTTATCAGTGTGTACTTTTATATCGTAGTACAGTGTAAATTTTCCAATACACTGTTCGAGGTGTAATTGTAAAATTGTATTTCTGCTGATACCAGGTTAAATAAGTACTAATGCCTGATGTATTATTTTATCTGCTATGTCGTCTCTTTCTGTGTATGCTGTGACACTATAGTATTTTGCATCCTCCTATTACATGTGCAATTATTTCCTGGTGTTGATGGTATTTACTTCATAGGTCATTTGTCTCCGTTTTCTCATAATCTACGTATGTAGTTATTGGTTGCTATAAAGCCGTTTGTCTCTATTTCTGGATATAATTGTCCCTTCTGTAGCTATACTAGCGTTATTTGTGGAGTTTCCATACAAGTTCTTCTGTGTTCATTGTTCTAATTTATCTTGTGGTGTTTGCATCCGTTGTAGTTGTGGTCCAGATTGTGAGAGAATTCAGCGGTGTGTATTCTTTGTTCGTTTGTGTAACTGCTCTGAAAAAGTAAGTATTTTCTGAGGATTTCTATCTGGCTTGTGTGGAGTATGTGAATGTCTATGAGCTCTCTTCTTCCTTCTTTTCTATCTATTGTGAATCTTGCAACAGTTTGGGTGTAGTTTTCTATGTTTTGTCAACTCAGATCAGATACTTATGTTTTCTAGATCTATTGTTTTCAGTTTTATTACTCCAGCAGCATATTTGAGGAGCGGCATGGCAAATGTGTTAATGACTTCGAATAGGTGCTTCAAATTTAATTTCGTGTTGCAAATTAGTGTTAGGCGTTTCTTATACTCTTTAGTTGGTTGTTTTTTCATTGTTGTGTTTTCTGTTCATGTCTTTGTACAGATATTCGAAATATTTTTATATTTTGCTTTTCTGCAAGTTATCTAGAATTTTGTTGCTAAAAGTTTTTGCAGCTATTTCTTCTCTCCATTTGCTTCTTTCTATGCATACAGTTTAAATTGTATTATTAATATTATCGTTTTTCATTTTGTGTCTGGTTTTTCCTGTTGGCTTCCTAAGCAAACCGGTGTATATCAAGTCTGCCTAGCGCCCTCATTGCCTAAGAGAAGCTCGGGTTATAATGCATGCCTTCAATATTATGGATAATGATGATATATCTCTGTATCTATCTGAAGTTGTTTTAAATATTGCGTGAAGGTTTTATCTGTGATACATGTTCTGGTTATTATGAGAGGCATTATTTGCACTCTTTCCTGTTTTTAGATTTCTTCCGCTATTGTTGCCAAGTGGGTAAACTTTTCTGTTTTTTGGTGTATATTTTATTGATACTGTTATCTGTCGGTATCGCTACGTGTACTTATTATATATGTGAGCTTCTTTCTTTTATCCAGTAATGTGACATCTTATCTGCTATGTGGTATAGTTTTATCAGTGTCGATGGTTACCTATATCGTAGTACACTTTGAACCCATTATCTTCTAATATACTGTTCGGTTAATAATAATATTGTATTTTTATAAATATCAGGTTAAATTTAAGTGCTAATGCGTAGTGTATTATTTTCGCTACTCTGTTGCGTCTTCTGTGTATGCTGTTCCCGCTAGTATCTTGCGTCCTCCTATTAAATTTGCAATTATTTCCTCATGATGACGGCATATTCTACATAAATTATTTGCCTCTGTGTTTCTTCATAATTCTTTGGTTAGTCATATGTAACATACAACAAATATATATAATATTATAAATTTTCAATAACGACAAATAATCGATTAAAAAACCGATTCACTCAATATTTGCCTGTGTGAGGCAGTCCTGATTTTATAATACATTATGAGATATTCCCATCATATATTAAAACCGAAAAAAAGTACCTATAAGTAACTCCACATACGCGCGGGGTCGAGAAGACGAGCGAATCACGAAATATGAGATATGTATATCGATCGAGAAACAAATAATACAGTAGCACATGCGGGTAGATCTTCAACCAATAGAACGGGATATATTTCATTATGCATACATCCACATAAAAAAGGGAGAAAGAAAAACGGATAAGAACACCAAAAACTGTTCTGAATATCCAAAAACTAAATTTGTAAGGCGAAAACTGTTAAGCATTATTGGGGGGAGACTATTCCACAAATGTACAGCTACAAAACTGAACGATTTCTGGAAGTTAGTTCTGTCCTATGTTGCGGTATTTTAAAATTCTACATATTTCTCGTACGGTTGAGATGTTCGTATGAATTAAAAAGTCGTTTCAAATATAAGGGTTGACCAGTATTTAGAATTCTGTAAACGATAACATGTGATATTTACGCCGATTGGCCATTGATACACTTTGCAGTCAGGGAGATATCATATACGACATCTCCGTAATTAAAGAAAGATAAAATAGGCGTATTGCATAAATAATATTGGGTTTTGACGGCAAATATCTGAATAGATTTTTCAAACATATATAAGCATTTCTAAGTTTGTGTTAAATATATGTTTCAGATGCTAGTCCAGCGTCAAAGTAAATTTCTAGTTTTTTGCTTCGCTGACTACAGGTAGCACTATATTATTTATGTCCACATTAAAATTTTTAATCATCACCGCAATCTGATTCTTCTTACTTTCTGATTCGGCCGCATTTAACTTTAAATTATAATCATTGCAGATCTATTTATTCTCTCCAAATCTCTATCAATTTAGTTCTAAAATTTGCAATTTGTCGGCAGAGAATGACGCTACAATTGGGAATCATTAGCATATTGCTGTAGTTCAGAGTCGTTACTTCACTATTCATATCAGCAACATATAATGAAGACAGCAATGTTCCCAAAATCGATCCTTAACGAACACCTGCACTCATGGTTATAAAATGTGATTTAAGTTTAGCAAAGTCATTGTGCGATGCTGCCATGTAGCGACGTAGCGCTAATATAGGAACTCTGGGCTTACGAGGGAGCAGTTAGAAGACTTGGCAGAAAAGGTAGAACAGCTCATTACTGTGGCACCTGTGAAGTGCCAAGGGCCTGCGTTTATACAAGGGATGTGGGGGCTATGCCCCTTCCAGGATATTTTTCCAGGGACCTGGTTGCGGTCAAACTTACCATATATAAATTAGAGAAATAGCATAAGGAAGATTGCGGTTTGCTCGGCCTACATTCCTGTGGATGCGGATAGCATTTCTAGGGAGGTTGCTACACTGATGGAGTGATGCGGCACCAGAAATCTACCTCTGTTTATTCAAACGTGCATCACATTGTCTGGGGTTGAGAGAACGTGAACGCTAGAGGTAAGGCCTTACTAGAGTTACTCTATCCGAGAGATCTCATGGTCCTCACTAGAGGATCAGGGCCTACTTTCTTCACATCGAGAGGGCAGCCGATTATATACTGAATTACTAGCTGGCACCTCGACAATGAAGAACTGAACGGGAGACTCGGATTGCTGGAGACACGGTATCAAAAAGTTGAAATGGTCGAAGGAGCGACAAGCTGCTTAGCCACCGCTATCGAAGAGTCCTTTGAAGGCAATTGTCCACTGAAATACGGGGCCTGCGCGGACAGAACCCCCTAATGGAACTCAAATCTTAAGGCACATGGTAAGAAGGTTCGGAGGCTACTAAATAGGACCAAACGAGCACAATTCGATTCCCACTGGGAGGACTATAAATCGGCCCAAAGGGAAGACAAGAAAGCAATACGTGACTCGGAACGAGACACGAGGGGGCTTACTGCGGGGACATCAACACGTCGTCCACAACGGCCAAGGCCAGCAAAGTTCTAGAGAGAAATCCTGAAGTGAGGCTAGGTTCGGGGGCCGTCCCGGGTGAGGGTTTTACTGCTTAGACTAATGGGTAGCCCTAACTTCCAGGGTTCGGTTGTGGGGTATACTGAATAGACCATCTGGAATAGTGGTGTACAAAGATTAAGACTTGACTATAAACTATCATCTCATGTTATAACATATGAGAGGGTGAAATGGGAAATTGCTTCTTTTTTCCTTTTAAATCTCCGGGAGGAGGATGAAATGTTTTCGGCGCTCTTGTAAAGGGTCCCGGAATCCCTCATCTTCTTTATATTGGAAATATTTATATGCTATCTTGCTCTGGGCTATGTACCAGTGACCTGGAGAGCAGGAAGTGTGATTTTTATTTCCAAACAACGGGGAGAGTATTAGACTGGCACCTTAGAAAGGTGGATTTGGTGGGGACAGCAATACATATCCATCAATATGCCTACCAGATTATTACGGAGGAACTTAGAGAACCCATGGCATATCCATTTAATTGTTGGTAAAATTTAATGTCGTATTGAATATAACTCTTATATAAAGTAATGTTTATTGCTCCTAGAAATTCGCATTTTAGAAGCGTAGCATGTATTTTTAAATCGTTCCATTTTTATGTTACTATCTGGTTTACAATATCATTTGGAATATTAATATATAAAAAGATCATATCAAATGACAGGAATTTTAATTGTGTCTATACATTATTGGAAAGTAAATGAATCCTGTATACAATGATCATTTTGCAGTCATTTTTGACAAAAATTCGGCCAAGTATTTAGACAATTTATACTACGGCGCGAGTGCAATTCTCTTATTTTGGATTTTTTGTTAAGTTTTTTTTAATGGTGTTTTAAATTTTTTTAATTTTTTTGTACCCCGTTTTTCATTGACGGTTGGTAATAATAATATAATAATAATAATAATAATAATACTTTATTCATCAAAGACATTTGAGAAAATGTATAGACATCGTCAGTATAAAAAAAATAATAAAGCTATGTTACAAATAAATAACAATTAACATTAAACAATCAACGATTATTAATTATTAATAAATTCATCGAGAGAATATATAGATTTAGAAACTAGCAATTGCTTCAACCTCCGCTTAAATATGTTAACATTTGAACAAACCTTAAGATTAATTGGAAGTGAATTAAATAATGTAACGCCCAAACAGCGCAATGAATTTTTTGTTACATTCAACTTACAGTGCGCTGTCATAATGTCATTCTTTCGACGAGTATCATATGAATGAAACATTGAGGACGTTTTATACATTGACTTATTAACAAAAACATTTACACACATCCAATATATAAATAATGAATGAACTGTCAGTACTTTAAATTCTATAAACAAATTTCTACAGGAGGAGGTAGGGGAGACACCCGCAATGACCCTAATAATTTTCTTCTGCGCAATAAATACATCTGAGACCATAGAAGATGCACCCCAGAAACAAATGCCATACGCTAGACGACTACCCGCCTGGGCATAATAAAGGGACAATAACTGCTCAATATTAAGTACATGGCGCAAGATTCTCATCTGATAACACACCTGATTAAGCCTTCCACATAAGGCTTCACAGTGCGGTCGCCAGGATAGAAAACCATCAATCCTTACTCCCAAAAAAAAACTGCCGAACTACCGTACGAAATATTCTCACTATTTATATTTAATGATGGAGGGTCAACCAGAGGTCTTTGAGGCATTCTAAATATTAATGCTTGTGTTTTTTCTGCATTTAGATGTAAGTCATTGCTATTGAAAAATTTAAATAATTTATCCAAGGTATCGTTACACTTTTCCATAAGTTGCTCCTGAGATTTACCAGAAACCAAGACAGTAGTGTCGTCTGCATACATCGTTAAATGAAAATCGGCAGCTATGCTAACTATGTTATTAACGTATATTATAAATAAAAGGGGTCCTAAAACTGAGCCTTGAGGCACACCCGAACGAACAGTCTTATATGATGAACTTGCACTTTGTCTACTATTATTAGACAAATAGTCAAGAGAAACATACTGAACTCTGTCACTCAAGAATGAATTCAGCCAACACAGCGGTTTACCCCGGATCCCATAGTCTTCCAATTTGGACAGTAATAAGTTAATATTGACACAATCAAACGCTCTTGAAAGGTCAAGAAAAACAGCCACTGGACACTCTCCATTATCAACCCTGTCCAGAATTTTATCATAGAATTGCTGAATGGCAGTATTTGTAGATTTTCCAGGTAAGAAACCATGCTGATTATCATTAATTAAATTAAATTTTAATAAAAACTTAAAAAATTGAACTAGGTAAGCATATTCAAAAATTTTCGAAAACGAAGACGACACCACCACCGGTCTATAGTTCTTCATCAATTCAGGATCACCTTTCTTAAAGATAGGAACAACTTTTCCTACTTTCAGCCGACTAGGGAATTGACCGGCAGAAAAACTAAGATTTATTAAGAAGGCTAATGGCTTACTCAAATAACACATGACCTTTTTAAAAAGACAAAGCGGGATTCCATCAAAACCAGATGACCATTTATTTTTTATTCTAGACCTAATTAAATGTTCAACCTCGTCTTCTGTAACGGGCTTTAGAAAGAAACTATTATAGTTCTTTTTAATAAAATTAGAAAAATCGTGAGTTGATAGATTATTTCTCTCAATTGACTGAACAATCTTCAGTGGCTCATTAATAAAAAAATCATTAAAAGTTTCACAAATTGTATCATAGTCTTTTACTTGTTTATTGTCTACGTTAAGAACTATATTATTAGTTTTATTGGAGACCTTACCAGTCAAGAGAGGAACAATCCCCCAAGCCATTCTCCCAGGATTCTCCGAAGAAAAAATTTTGTTCTGAAAATACGCCCTCTTCGTAGTTTTCACCAGCTTGTGATGTTGTGTCTTAGCGGCGTTATATGTGGATTTAATTTCTGGATAGTGCTTACATAAAAAAAATAAATCCTTCAGATTTGCACTAGATTTTTTCACAGAATCATCAACCCATTGCTTATCATTAGGTCTTCCCCCCAGACGAACTTTGACGGGAAAATTTTGATTAAAAATATTCATAAAATGATCAAAAAAAAAGTTAAAAGATTTATCCACTTCGTTCAAAGTATACAAATCACTCCAGTCCACATTACTCAATTCGGACTGAAAGTTTTCCATGGCTGTATCAGAAAAATTCCTAGACTGATATGTATAAGCCGATGCATGATTTCCCGAAAAAATCCTACATTCAGATAGAATTGAACGGTGATCAGAAAAGGTATTATCTATTACTACATTAAAATTCGATTTACCGGTAACATTTGTAAAAATATTATCTATTGTTTTAAACGTAAAAGGCTCCTGAATTCTAGTAGGCCATTTAACAATTGGACTTAAGTTAAAATTAGACAGAATATACATAAGCTTTGTAAAATTGCGATCATTGCCGTTTCTTTGCGAGTCTATATTCAAATCACCACAGAGATAAATAGAAATTTGCGGTCTGTATACAAAATGCAGGACATTCTCAAGAGCATTCAAAAATATATTCATGTCTCCATCTGGAGACCTATAGCAATTGAGGAGAATAACTTTTTTTCCACGCACGTTAAATTGCACAGCACATACCTCAAATGAAAACTCGCAACAAAATTGAGTCAAGTCAATTACCTTAAAATTAATACCATGTCTAACCCAGGTGCATACCCCACCTCTTCTAGCAACATTACGACAATAAAAACTACCAAGCCTAAAATTAAGAATATGAAACGACTCAATAGAGTCCCTAACGGCCCACGTCTCTTGCAGACACACAATGTCTATGTCATATTCGGTTAAGTACTCTATATCTATACTATTCAGCTTATCATGGGTAAGACCCTGAACGTTAATCGATATAAAATCCGGGCTAAATATTACTTCCCTCTTTGAGCATCCGTCTGACGTAGGTAAAAAAATTTATTTACACAAGTGCCGAGTGGCCAAATGTCAGCATCCATAATTTTTGTAAAATTAGATTGATGAACACTTACTTTGAAAGATGAATATTGATTTGGAAACTTTGAACTTAATTTTTCACACAACACTTTCGGAAATTTAGGCTGCAAGAAATTTTGCAAACAGTTGACTGTTGTACTTGGATCTAGGCGATAAACGTGCACATCGGCAAATTTTGGAGCTGATTTTAAATCAGAACTAGAATTATTCCCGATCACAATTTTGTTCGAGCGCGACACTTTTTGTTTACTTTCACTTTTTAACCGTCGTTTACTTTGAACTGTGGACCAGGACTTAGAGCTGGTATCATCAACACTTGAGTTCGTCAAATTAATGATTTCACTACACTTCGCTAATGTTTCAGTGTTGTGAATAGCGGCGGCGATCTGCGGAACACTAATGTTTTGCGTATGGGTCGGTATTTGTTTGTCAGCCGTGGTATTTGGTATATGATAACGGTTTTGTTGATCTGATTGTTGTTGTTTTTGTACTTGTACGGATTGTAGTATATCGACATTGCTGTGCGACACATTCTTTTCGATCACCTTAGATGGCGCACCCTTGGGGGATTGGAGTTGATTATTAATTATAATTTGTTTCAAAGACATATTTTCCGTGGTCAATAAGCCGGTTATAATATCTTTATCCCTTATTATAGTACACTTATCTGTAATAATCCTTTTTTTTTCGTCAGCAAATCCTTGAGAAATCTAATTTCCTGAGTCAATATGCGTTTGTTTCCCTCATCACTAACTGTCATGGCCGATGAAAATGACGAATCAGAATCTTCAGGTTCTTCGCAACACAAAACATTGTTGGCTTC
>MU189513.1:36427-47269 GCA_016904865.1 Pissodes strobi | reverse complement strand
GATACAAATTTTTAACATGGGATGAGTTTTCTATTGTGTACTATAATGTTCTTTGCTTATGGTAAGTATTTACTTCAGCCTTCTGTAAAATTGTTTAATATTTTTGGATACCCTAAAATAAAGTAACAGGCTGCAATTATTTTCTTTGGTTTACTTAGCTAAGTCATTGTACGTCAGGGGCATAAACCAAATCACTACTGAAATATTTTGTACGGAGTAAAAATATTTAATAAACCCCGATATAACCCAAAGTTATAAGACCAATAAATACTAAAATCATTGAATCACATGTTCAATCAACAAAAAAAGAATGCTTCCAGTTTCCAGTAATGCACCTAAATTAAATATTACTTGTTTGTTTTCATGTTTTTAGGTTATTTTTCAATACAAAAATTTGTATAACTATTCTACATACTCTAGAATTTAAAAAAATCATATAGGACCCTAGCTGCCTATTATTTTAACTATACGTAAAACATCGAATACCTTTTCTTTCAATACAACATTTTTCATTACGTCATGTACAGGGTGGCCCGTTTATTATGGGCTGACACCTTATCTCAGAATCTACGGGGTGTACCAGCAAAGTTTAATACTAAAGTTGTTTGGATTTACTTAAATTTTTAAAATGTTATATTTTTATATATACCGAGTGTTCGTATTTTCGTGGACAAGTATCAACTTCCTTATTTTGAATAGAATACCCTGTATATTAAGGCATTTTTATATTCCTCAGAAAATTCTAATATAACATCTTATACCTAAGTCTAACCGTTTTTGACATATTTTGAATTTTATGTCAAAAATGACGTTTGCAGATCTAAATATAACTATTAGTTTCTCCTATTGACTCCTTTATTATCTAATTGGAGTTGGTTTCCTTGTAGAAGGGGATCTACTTTAGTAATCTGTGTTGGCATTTTTATAATAAATAAATACAGGATCATCAAAAACCAACATTAAAAATGGAAACCCCTATTTTAATAATTTTATCTTAGTTAGCATTAAAAATAAGGGCGACTTTGTATAAGGTTCTCTATTCGAAAAACTTGTAGTTTTTGAAATATTGGCAATTTAACATTTTTCTATTGTAAAAATGTTATACGTCTTCTAAGTTTTGTTATTAGTTGGTTATGAAGGCGAGGCGTGGCGAAAAAAAAAACAATCGAGGACTGCAGAAATGACACTATTTCTTGTCGTCTGACAATACACCTACTTATTACCCCAGCCGAGACAATTAAGTTATTAACCTTTCGTCGGCGTTACCATACGCCGACGAAAGGTTAATAACTTAGCGTTAAAATCCCCACCGCATACGTAGCCTAGCCTCCTATAATGTGTCTAGAAATGTAAAACGCTGGCCATTGGTAGTGTTCTTCTCTATGCTAAAATGCGATACTTATAATTTGTAAATTATAATCAGTAATCAGGTGCAGTGTATCTACGAGATCAAAATGTTTGCCACGTGCACATCAAACCTTCTAACACAAACTGCTACGGAGGTATCGATAGCTGGTTTAAAAATAGGAGGCTACCTATCCTTAAATCGCCAATATTTCAAAAACTACAAGTTTTTCGAATAGACAACCTTATACTAAGTCGCCCTTATTTTTAATGTTAAATAAAATAAAATTATAAAAATAGGGGGGTTTCCATTTGAAACAAATGACAACGATTTTTTCATTAAAATTTTTAATGTTAGTTTTTAATCACCCTGTATTTATTTATTATAAAAATCTCAACACAGGCCACTAAAGTAGATCCCCTTTCTACAAGGAAACCAGCTCCAAATAAATAATAAAGGTTTTCAATAGGAGAAATTGATAGTTATATTTAGACCTGCAAACGTCATTTTTGACATAAAATTTAATATATGTCAAAAACGGAAGACTTAGGTATAGGATATTATATATAAAATCTATCTAGAATTTTCAGAGGAATTCAATTAAAAATAAGGAAGTTGATACATATCCAGGAAAATGCTGCTTGAAAAATCGTATTAAATTTTGTGTATTTATTGTTTTCTTTTTGTTTTATGTTGAACATATTTTCATACTTTAATCTATTTAGGCATTCTACTTATAAATTGCACCACCAATGACAGGAACTGTCAGGTTTATTCATCTGATTCTGAATTATGATGTATACTCTATTCGTAAAAATGTATCTTATATTTAAACGATTTTAAAATCCTTATATTAGATGAAACGCATTACTCAGTTTTTTTCCGATATTTTTAAGGTGAAATAAAAAAAATTGAAATTGCTTGTTTTATTATACCTAATTTTTACAATGTAGGTATGTATAACAATAAAATCAATTGAATGAACAGGGTTAGTTTTTTTTTCATACTTTACACCGAGGTAATTACAAGTGTTACAAAAAAATGTGCTTTTTTTTTCTAAAAATATTGTGAAAAACAAATGAGAATCTTAATCGTCAAATTTTAGCACAAGGGTGTCGCCACCTTGTGACCAGCTAGACCGTGACAGACTGTAGACTCTTAATCACTTTAACTTAATGCGAAAAGGTTTGCACTTTCCCATCTATTCATAATTTATTGTCTGACATCAACTTCCGGTTTTGCCCCCAACCAAACTAAGTACACATTTCCGATTTTCGGATATTTCCAGTTAAACAGGAAGTTTATGACAGAGATGAAAACCTAAAAATTAAACTGCAAACCGTTTGGCTCAAAGTTAAATATACAAAAATTCTGATTTTCAACTATCAATATTTCACAAACAGCTATAGATTGGCATAGGACATTATACATAAAATATGCCTAGAATTATCCGTAGATTCCAAAAATTTTATAAATTAAATACCCTATACGGTGTTTTCTTTGGAAAGGCGACAAAACATAATTTTCCGAAAAAAAAACAGCAGCTATTGTACATAACATTTTGGTAATTACCCTTCAGTGCAAAATATAAAAGCCATGTAAATGTGAAACATATAAATATGTGAAACATAAGATTATTCAAAACAATACTTTTTACTCTCGCATAGAATGATAATCCAAACTAACCTAAACTTTTTTAATTGGTATTAAAAGATACTAAAATCACAAATTTAAAAATGTTTATATTTTATATAACTTATATTATGAATTAATAATGCCAAAAACATAAGAAGAAATCGTTTTTGTAGTTACATATTTAGTTGCTATGTAAAAAGTGTCAGTACCCTATCTTTTTGCGGAAATCGGTTAGAAAAAAAATTATAGGAAGATTCTATTCAAGATTACTAGTATATATCCACAATTTTTTTCCGCAGAAATGCTTTATTTTATTGAAAATATGAAATTCTTTCATATCATAATTTAACTACAGCTGCTATAGAAATTTTTTCTCATTATTTTTTTAATATAAACTGGGCGGGCTGGAAAAAAGACAAAATTAATATAATATTTTCTACTTCTTTCCTACTTTAGAACAGCAACAATAAATACCAGAACTTTATAAAAATTCTGTAAGCCTCAAAAAAATGCACAAACATGTACTTAGTTTGGAATTAAAAAAAGCTAAATTTAGGTTGTCTCGCTTTTGCGAAGTACTGTATACCTAGTTCAAAATATTTTTAAATATGGATCTTAAGAAATTTTGGCATTTAATGGAAAAAAAGTATTTTTTTGACATCTAAACATTTTGGCTACTCAGAAAAATCTTAATAATAAGAAACTTTAATTTTTGATAAATGGTATCCAGTAAATACGGTTTAGTTAAAATACTTAAATTAAATACGAAAAACATATTTTGGAACAGCTCAAATAAAGATCATAAGAATACAGATTAAAAAACAGTCTTATACAGATTTTTAATTTGGATTGCAATGCCGAAATACCCCAGTAAATGCCCAGGAAATAGTTTCAAGCATCAAAATTTCATTTTTAAAAATCGGGCTTTAGGTTTAGTTAAATTATTAGGTACATTCTGCTAGATACTAATCCTAAATAATTTTTTGTTTTAATTTTAGAATATGTAGAGTAGTCAAAGAAGATTTTGCTTTGAAAAATAGCCTAAACTTGAAAAATTAATGAAATTTAATTTAGCAGCATTATTCGGAGCATCCTCTTGTTATTAGACATGTGAATAAATACTTACAGTTTAGGGTTTACATATGGGTTTGGGGGTTTATACATATTTATTATATTACTCCATATAAAATGGTTTATTACGCATTACACAATTTATAGTCGATGCTTACAATTTCATTGATTGACCCTGCAGTCAAAATACTGGCAGCATTACCTACCTGACCTTTTATTAATAGATATATCCGCAAAATTCTAAATTCAAAGGGCAGATTCCTCAAACAACCTATTTATGTTTTATGATAATTAATACAAAGGCAGCGCCGGGCGGCGATTACGATAAGGTGGAAATATTACACCAAAGAATATTATATTGTTACCGCTAGTAACCATCCGAATGTTTTTGTGCTACCCTATAGAACTGGTTTTGTCGTGTCTACGTATGAGTTATCGTCGGCCGCGAAGAATCAGAAACTGTGGAATTATTTCGATGCCCTGGTCGAGAATCATATAGAGTGGCCTCGCTTCTTCCGGAGTATTCGTGATAGATTTTAGATTGTCTATAAATAGTGGGCAGAAAGCGTGTTGAGCTAGAACTCATCTTTTTATTTAACAGTTTTAATTATCATTTTTTTATCTTAATAAATTCAGAATTCAAAAATTCAAATTTCATTTTTATTTTCGCCATAGGTTACTCCATTTGCAATTTTTTTCTTTGTTCAACCCAAAAATTTTACAGCTTTTGCTGGTTTCCACTAATGGGTGGTTCTTTTACTCACATTGCAGGTAACACTGATGATGGCAACCGCCGAAAGCGCTCTGTTACGCTGATTAAGATGTCCTTTTGGATTAAATTTATGCATGGAATATAAAAGTTTTTCATTTAGTAAGAAAAGAAAAGGCAGGCAGAACAGGATCGGCTATTCAGAAAATTTTACAAAATCAAGAACGGAAGGAGGATGAACGTAGAAGGCAAGCAGAACAGGACCGGCTTCAGAAAATTTTACAAGATCAAGAAGATAAAAGGCAAATAGAACAGTATCAGCTTCAGAAATGGATGCTGGGTGTAATTATTGTAGCCGAGCAAGGAAAATTACAGAAAAGATTGGACGGTCAAAATGAGAAATTCGAAAAAGAGACAAACAATATACAAAGACAAGTTGGAACTGTACAAAAAGAAGTTGTAAATGTACAAAATGAAGTTGGAAATGTACAGAAAGAAGTATAAAACATAAAGAAAGAAATGAGAAATTTACAAGCAGATGTTACCAGACTAAAAAATCAAGGACTCTTTGAGAGGGTATTCGCCACAGGATAGCATATCAATCCTGGACAATGTACAAAAGACAATTTGAAGCCGCTACTGTTACCAACGGTTAGAATAACGGAGAAATGGCTACGTCATTAGTGGTAGCGCTTCGTGGATCTGCCCTGGAACTACTACAGTCTATTCTCATTAGCCAACAGGGGAAATATGACATACTTGTAGCTGCCCTGGAGAGACGATTTGGAGACCATCACAGAAGACAACTGTTTCAGACACAAGTAAAGTCCCGACATCAGAAGCCTGGTGAATAACTAACAAGAGTTTGAGGTAGGGTTAATTACTGCCAGGATGTGAAATCAGGGTGCCGACAGTGTTCAACCTGTGCCTCAAGTCAAGGACCCCGGACAAGATCTAGTGGGAAGATCAAATAGAATGATGTGGGACTACCGTTTGAACGCCTCGCCAGTGGCCGAATGA
The DNA here is from genome assembly GCA_016904865.1 of Pissodes strobi. Lineage (NCBI taxonomy): Eukaryota > Metazoa > Arthropoda > Insecta > Coleoptera > Curculionidae > Pissodes > Pissodes strobi. Next base: position 41,489 of record MU189513.1, on the reverse strand, counting down.
AGGCTCGATATGATCTCCAAGCTAACTATGGGATTTCAGATGAATGATAAAGTCTGGTTATATAATCTACAACGGAAGAAAGGAAAATCTCCCAAGGTAACGCCAGTATGGGAAGGGCCCTATATAGTCATCAAAAGAATTAATGACGTATAGTGTTGAATTTAACGTAGCCCCAGAAGCAAACAGAAAGTTGTACACCTCGACAGACTCAAAGCATATCACGGACATGAAGTAGCTGATCGAAACGATCAGGTTTAAAAGGGAGCAACCATCCGAATGTTTTGTGCTACCTTATAGAACTAGCCTTGTCGCGTCTACGTAGTATTCGTGATAGATTTCAGATTGTATAAAAATGGCAGGCAGAGAACATGTTGAGTTAGTTAATCATTGAGTGTTGAATTGTACAGAGCTATTAGTTGTAAAGTTATACGAGTAGTCTAGTATCATTAATTGTATACAGTGGTAGAGAATAAAGAGTGTATTGGCTTAAAATAGTGAAAGTTGTAATTTCGTTTAGAACCCACGGGAAAAAGGTAACATTATAGATTTTTTTCGGTTGCACGTTTGCCGACCTATCTTGAGTAGAGTGTTTTCGCCGGACTAAATTCTCCGCCCACCACTTTTCTGCTCGCTTACCTTGAGATAGACCCCGCCCACTTGGCCTTGGGTGTATTCTACCTTGAATAAAATTGAGCTAATTGACCTTGAATATCCTTGAGTTTTTTGTTGAAGGTCGCGCATATGTCCTTGGGTTTGCTCCAAGCGTGTATGACCTTAAACGCCCTTGCGACTGTTCTGGTGTCTTTTACCTTGAATGACATTGAGATAATTTGATCAATGCCCTTGAGTTTTTTATTGACGGTTGTGCATATGACCTTGGCATTGCTCCAAGTGTACATGACCTTGGACGCTCTTGGGACTATTTGCAGAGGGTTGTTCATGTTTGAAAGCCAGAAGGACATGCAACTTGACTTTGTTAGCCCTTGACATAATTACAAGCGAGATCGACCTCACGTGTCCTTGAGGATATACATATTTCGGTATGACGTAACATATCCTTGAGAAATATGTTCTGGGGGCTATATAAGACGAAATGCAGAAAACAATCAAAACTTGTCTGACTAGTAAAGCACTGTGTTCAGTATTCTGATAGTCGCATATTGTATTATCTGTGAGATGCATTTATTAAATGTACTACTAATTTCAAACAATAATGTCTTTCACAAGAAACAATTACCTTAATGAAAGTTTCAACAAATCAGTGGAACAAATATAACGTTAACTTTTTTCCTCTCTAGTTATTGGAGAGCAATATATTATAAATAAAATACAATTAACAAATGGTCGTTTTGGGAAAAGTGTTATTGCAACTTTATTTGAAAAAGAATATGGCTGTTTTTAGTTCTTATTTACCGAAGGGAGGTGTTGAAATTATTACCGAAGAAGTTGTTGTAATTATCAATAACTCTAACGAAAAACATAAGTTAACCTATTTAGGACAAAGTGAACTCACATTCGCCGGTTCCTAAACACGTTCTCTTGTAAGGTTTGATAATCTGGAATAATTACGTTATCTTGGAACCGTAATAGTTTTAAAATTTGGATTACATTTAATTATAATGAAGATGAGAATGCTGACTTGCTGTCTTGCTACAATGAGTATCAAGTTTCATACATTAGAAGTTTAGCAGCACTGCTAAGAAATATGCGCAAAGATATTATCGCGTATTTGAGAGAGTGTGTTGACGATGTGGACGATGAAAAATATGCCAAATATCTGAAGGATGCATTACAGCAGGGCACACGTGTGTGAAAAGTTTTTTTATGGTTATATTGACCTGGACACATATTGCAGACAAATGCTTGAGGAGGATTTGAAGCTATTGGTAATTGAAATCCCACAAATTCCCAAGGACCTTGTTGAGAAATATTGTCTTTATGAGATGAGTAAGTTACATCAGCTTGATGGAACCCAAGCTTACAGAACTCCTGAGAGAAAAATATGTTCCAGTGGCAGCATCAAAAGTGAACAAGAAGACAAGAAAACACGTTATTTACCACATTCCTGTAACTGTATAAGACAAAACAAAACATTGTTTTCAACATTCTTATAACATTGTAAGACAATTGTATATTTGCAACATTCGTGTAATTTTGTAATATATGTTTTGAATTCAATTGTTTTTTTATAATATAAGTACATCACCTCTAGAAAAAATATGTTATTATAAGTTTAAAATGGCGCCTGTTAACAACACAATTGACATATTTGGTCATCAGCGAACCAGAGCAAATGAAGCATGGGCTGATTTCAAACTACGATGTTCAGGGGAAACGGTTACCTAAAGTATCCGATCCAAGAAGTGTTAAGGATGCAACCAACAAGCAATATGTAGACCTCAAAATTCATGAATTACGTCAATCATTTGCTAATATAATAAATCAAAATATAATTATTACAAAGAGGAAGATTGTACAAGAACAAAGAAGTAGTAATTTAACCGAAGAAATCAAGAAATTGATACATGAGCAGACACATGAAGATAGGCAAAAATGTTTGACAATGTGTACAAATCTACAAAAGATATTATGCAATTAAAAAAATTATTAAATGAAGAAAAAATATCTACATATTATGTATCTCTTCCTACTTCTACCCTATTAAAAAAACTTTAAGATTTTAATTTGGTTTTACATAAACTATTAAATGTAAATATGTATTTTTAGTTGTTTGCTACATTTACAAGGGATAACATTAAACCATTATAATATACAGCAAAAATAAAACAAATATTTTAAATTTAAATCATGTAGTTTCATTTCAAGTAAATACATTTAAAAATCTGTTGCCTTAATCCAAGAGTTATATATATCGGGGAATCGTAACCATTTTACAAAAAGTTCTATCGAATTTCTGCGACGACAAATGAAACATTCCATGATAGGTTGATTATCAGATGATTCTAACATATATGTTGGTGGTTTCGTAATATTGACTTTTGCTACTTTAAACAATTCAGTCGACCAAGCTGGTGTATATTCCTTTTCAGACACTCTTGTATTTACTTAGACGATTTGAAATTTAAAAGTTTTCGGTACAACTTTTAAATAATCGTATGATTTTATATGTGTCTGCGGTGTTACATCTACAGGCCTATCCTATTGTACGATGCCTGCTAGGATTATATATGACTTGGTAACATTTGGTAAAAGCTCCAACCACCTATACCTCCCTCTCGCATTTTTTTTTGTATAATCGATTTTTCAGTGTTGTAATAGCTCTCTCTACTATAGCGGTGGAACTATACGTAGAATAATTACTTATGTTGAATTTATTCATTAAACGGGTAAAATGTTTATTGTAGAACTCCTTTCCTTGGTCACTTTGCAAATTTGTCGGTGCGTGCTTTGCCTTCTTGATAATGTTTTTCATTGCATTGGTAACATCAACACCGGTTTTAGTTTTGATAGCAACCGAAAACATATATTTGGAAAAACAATTTATACATGCTAAAATATATCGAAAACCAGCATTTTTAGTTGAAAAATTGCTGCATTTCCGCTAAATCTATCTGCCATAAATCTTCATATTCCTTTAAAACTGTTCGTCGTCTTCGAAAATTTCTTCTTGCTGCTTTATATAACTCATTCACGACTTCCCATTTTGTTGGTGTAGGTTCCATTGTTATTCAAGCGTGGATAAATATTGACAATGAAATAAAATAGTCGTTCTTAATAAACGATACCCGCATCATCCCGCCCCCAGCAACGCCTGTCAGACAGTCACGACCGACGGCAAGAGCGCACCAGCTCATCGTACAACTGAAAACGCCTAGAACATCGCTTTACAAGACTCCTTTGTCTGGCGCACTGCATCACTGTGGAACTCACTCCCAGGACATCTGTTTCCCCCTAATTACAATCTACAACTATTCAACAACCGTGTCAATAATTATTTTCGCACACACACACACACACCGCTTGTCGATCGCCATAGGATCTCCCTTTAATGTGTGCGCCTCTGGGATAAAAAAATTAGAACTTTCAAAGCTAAGGTTATTATGGTAAAGCGATTTTATCCGAATACTTCCGAGTAAATTGATATAATAAAACGATCTACGCCTCGGATTCTGGTTCTATCTCCACAAGACTCCAACACTTTTATTATTTTAGGTATTACATTAAGATAACCTTGCGACGTCAGAAGCAGACGTAGGTGATTTCACGATTTTATCCGAATATTTTCGAACAAGTTGCTATAATAACTAATATTTCAGAATGACATAACCTATAAATTTTTATTCTATATAATATCTATACGCTTAATTCAAAAATTATTTAAATTTTCCACCATTTACGTTTTTACCAGGATATTTCCGAGTAAATTGATATAATAAATCGATCTACTCCTCGGATTCTGGTTCGATCCGCACAAGACTTTTATTATTTTAGGTATTACATTAAGATGGTACTGTGTCGTCAGAAGCAGACGTAAGTGATTTCACGATTTTATCCGAATATTTTCGAACAAGTTGCTATAATAACTAATATTCCAGAATGACATAACCTATACATTTTACATTTTTATTCTACCTAATATCTATACGCTTAGTTCAAAAGTTTTTTAAACTTCCCACCATTTACGATTTTACCCGAATATTTCCGAGTAAATTGATATAATAAAACGATCTACTCCTCGGATCCTGGTTCGATCCCAACAAGACTCCAAGATTTTTTATTATTTTTGGTATTAAATTAAGATTATTGTGACGTCAGAAGCAGGCGTAGGTGATGATTCAAGTTAACGCCTGCACAAAGCATAGAGAGACCGCGTGCTTGACAAATGACAGCTGACACATCTGTGATCGTTTACGTGATCCAAGTGCTTATACTACCCTCGGCTAACTATGATTTTTGACTAAAACAGAGTTTTATCCACAATACCGAAACATAATATTTGCACTTGACGCGCGTTTCGCTAACCATGTTAGCATCATCAGGAGATGATTAAAACTGTTTTAATCATCTCCTGATGATGCTAACGTGGTTAGCGAAACGCGCG
>MU189513.1:22555-36027 GCA_016904865.1 Pissodes strobi | reverse complement strand
GATAAAACTCTGTTTTAGTGCATGTTGCCGAAGGTTCCAAACCCCAACGTGTTATGATTTTTGAGATTTATTATTCATGATTTCTGCCAGTAAATTTAAATAAATTATTTCCATAGCCAAATTAATATATGTTTTCAAATTCCAAACACAATTTCCACACGCAACCGCAATATTCACAAGTAGGCATTACTCCACACACAATAATCTTCACACATGATAATATTGTTGTGCACAACAGTTAAACAAATATTCACAAATTCGCCAATGGGCTCGTAGTTATTAAGTCGTTATTATCGCTGGGCCATAAATGTGGATTGTTGTTAAAGCCCTGGGTTCGATCCGCACAAGACCCCAAAACTTTTATTATTTTAGGTATTACATTAAGATGACCCTTTGACACGTCAGAAGCAGACGTAGGTGGATAACTCGTCTCCTCGTTTGCAAACCATTAAGGTAGCGGGTTAATACGTCCTTACGATAATAGCCTTTAGGACGCTGGCCTGTAGATGGCAGGCCAATAAAATAACTCTTCTATTAAGGTTGACTACTTTAATTGAGACTTAATATGCTAAATCCTCAGCCATTGAAGACTTTACGTCATACGACCACGAGGCGCCACGCCCATAAATATAGCATGGCTCAGGACGTCGAAAACCGCGGAATTTACTGCTATTGGCAGCGATAAGGCTCTTAGGTTGAAATCGTATAGCCAATCAGAGCAGTTGATATAGCATAGCCTAAGCCGCTGAAATCTTATGGCCGCGATAAGAGTCTAGGTTAAAATTCTCTAGCCAATCAGAACGCTCGATTCATAAGCTCCCCGCCACCATCTGACCAATCAGTGGAAGGAGTGGGTGGGGGTTCTCCCAAATCCGTCGTTACCTACTAGCACGTATTATAAACTTATTTAGCTTAGCTTAAAAGTCCATTAAATGTGGGTGACTTAATTATCAACTAAATAAAAAAACTTAGTCTAGTATGAAAAGATTGGGGTCTTTGAACAACGCTTGAATTTCACTCACTGGGAAAATCCCTGGGGTTATTGAGGGTGAATTTCTCAGTTTTGACCATCTTGGTTGGGGGAGCTTGTGGAGTTAACTCGGGAGAGCCGACAGTGGGGCTGAAGTTGATCGGGACCAATAATTGGTCTCGGAGATGAGTATCGTTGCTGAGTAGCGTGTTCTGGCAGAGTCGACAGAGAGGACCTCAAGGGTTGATCTACGGTGTTAGAGGGTAGGATAGCAGCAGTGTGGTTAGCCAGCGTGGTCTCACTGGATCGTCGGGGCGCAGAGCGAGATCGGCTAACTTGCCGGTAAGCTCTAACATCGGTCGGGATGTTAAGGTATAGCAATGGCAACGGTGGAGATCCTATATATGAGTTATTTGAGGTGCTGGTGGAGCTTCTGGAACTTCTTGCATGAGTTTGGTTCTAGGAGAATTTGCGGGTTCGGGAGTCTCCACTACTGGTAGGGGTATAGAGGTAATATGAGCGGTCTTTCATGTTATAATTTTTAATTTCCTACAGTAAGGGCACGCGCGATATATTTTGCGTGAAATATATATAAGTTGAGTATATTTATAGCGCGAAAGTAACGTGTACTTTCGAACGCCAAAGGAGCAGATCCTCCTAAACGCTCGTGAAGTTGTAAAATTTCGTCTAGCACCATTATTAACAGGTGAAGGGCTAACTCCGGATTTCTTAGTATTGCAATATACATTACTAATTGTTCAATCGTTTCGTGAATCATATTGTCGAAGTTGGACTGGATTTTTCATTGAAGTTATAGGGGTATTTAACTGCTCGCTTTCTCCTCCATCAGCATGTATCAAAAATCTAGTGTTAATACTGTTAATTTTATTGCCAAGTTGGCTACAATTTTCGCACCACGGTTAGTTCTATTTACAGATAAGTTTTTCTGCATGAGGATCCGTTTTCCAATTAAGTTTTGGCAATTGAAATATCTAAGTGTTCTCAAACCACCATTTTACATTTATATCGAAAGGCTATTTCTTAGAGTACTTGTTATTTCTATTCGCTGAAGTTTCGATCTCACGAGGGTGTGAGAACAGGGCCGGACTGGAAATTTTAACATGACAGAGTCGGTATCTCCATACTCCATATACGTTTTCCGTGATAGGACCGAGTGGTATAATATAGCCTGAAGAGGATATTTTGACGTTCTGATATACAGGGTTTATTTTATTGGAACTGATATTGTAATAGAGGCGGGATTGATGAAAGTCATCTGCAGAGAGGTAATCGATGAAGGACTAGCTGGAGGACATCGAAACCAAACCCTCAAGGCTTTGACTAGTTCGTGCCTTTTATTTCTTTTGGTAAAAGTATGTAATAGATAATTGCAGTACAACTGGCGATAAAACGTAATAAGCTGCTGTAACGAAACGAATTTTCGTTTGTTTTAAATATTCTTCTACGAGTTACTAGCCTATGTTATTTAAATTCATGCGTTGAAAGAATTGAATCACAGACAGCAATAAGTTTCTCAATCTGATGAACTTCTTGCACAACGCTCCCCTACATCTGCAAGGTGGGCAGCCAACGCCCTACATGCGCCGAGCAACACAGCCTCGAGTCAAACACAAAGGATATTACCATAAAATGAGCGTCTTCCATCTCTTAAATCTGATCTTGGGCACAGCGTGCTTACCTTTTAGCGTAGCGCGTCCGTGACGAGTAGATATCCGGTGTTAGGCCTAGGGTACGGTCGCAATTGGAAAATTCTCTCTACTCTTACTCCAAAACGTAGGTAAATTCTGCTGGTTTAAGAATAAAGTAAAATGCAAGTTAATAATATTCTAAATCGAGCTAAAAGCATAAATATATATTCTTTCCGCATTTTCAGTGACCAGTAATTCAATTAAGTAACGTAAATATCGAGTTTTACAGTAAGAGAAGTGAAAAGTGATCACAATCTAATTAAATACCTTAATTCAGACGTCTAATAGACGACACTTAAAATAAAAACGTAAAAGGGTGAACTTTTGCATATTCTTACAAACCGAATTATTGTGGTACAATTAAAAGGCTAAAATAATCCGGCATTTTTAAAATCAGGAAGAACAGTGTTAGACAATACGACTTGAAGGCGTGAGTAAGTTATCCTGCGTATAAATATATATAGCAACCTTATTAATTCAGTGACTTCATAGTATATATAATTTGCCAGAGTATTTCAGGAAATGTAGTAAATATATAAATGCGTCAATATATATATATATATATATATAAGAAATTCTGTTTGTTTTATTTTTGAAAAAGTTAAAAATTGTATTACACGATGTTAAGCGCTTGTGGAGCTATGACGAGTCCCACCAACAATAGAGCAGTAACCACTTAGAATCCGACCAGATCTCCTTCACTTGAGTGGGCACTGGGCGGGATCGAAACGAAAGTCCTGTAACAAGTTGATCGGTGTGCGTGCAATTTCCCCGCAGCTCCGTCGTGAGTTTTTTTTTGGGCGCTACCGAATTCGTAACAGACCGAATTGGAAATCCCTGCGTTGTTCCCGGAACTTGCTACAAGACCTCAGTTCTTGATACTCCGCCGGTAAGATTAGCTGGATGAAACTACACTGAAAAGGAAAAAAGTCTACTACATGCACAACAATCGTTGAGCCAAATGAAACGCTACACGAACAATACTATAACTTTATTCCAATAATTTAGCGGGAGAAGGTGGTTTGAACCAAACCATTACTAGACTAATTAAGGGAAAAAATAACCAGCTATTAACGTACGGTATTTGCGATCGCAAAAACGCTATAAACTGATTCAAAGAAAAGAGGATAGAAACAATGGTGCGCAAAACAATTCTTTTCCCAGACACATGGGAACCCAAGGAAAATTAAATCTGCACTAAATCTACAGTTATCTGCGCGTCCTGAATTCACTGTCCATATGCAGCTACCCGGCTGGGTGGCACTACTGACTGCGACTGGTCCCCCCGGTCCAACGGACAGTACTGTCACTCCAGGATAACGTAACCTACAAGTTAGCAGGCGGGTAAGCCAACGACTAGGGTTCCACTGGCCTAAAGGCTCCTAACTCCTAGTCAGACGGCACGACAGCTTCTGCCCACAGGGGACAGCCCTAGGAAGGAAACATTTAGACTTTAAACTAGTAACGAGCCATCACGATATGTGACTCGATTGCTAATATAACCATTTTTCCAAAAAAAAAAAACCAATTTAGCAGCATTACTAATTATTGATTAAAGAGATTTCTCTTGAAGCTTTTAATTGAAGTAAAAGAAAAACAAAAGTTGAAGACTAACTAATTAAAGCTCCCTCATAACGATATGTTTGCAATCGAGAGAGAAAACAAACATTACACATATAGCCTAATATTAATTATGCAACACTACAAGATTAAATTCGACCAAAGAAGGCCCTCACTAGCAGTTAAAAATAATGATAAAACATTTCAACAAATCAGTGGTTAAATAAATTGTTCCACTACGGGCGCAGATAAAATTCACCATCCGGATTAAGAATTCCAATTTAAATAATAAACAAAAGCACGAAAATGAGCCCAAATGCAAAGAAAGAAAATCATACGGTATGAAATAAACAAATAGCTGGCCTGATAAACACCACGCAACATTACTGTTCAATAAAAAAATATAGCTCTTACCGAGCTCCAATAATTCAAAAGCAAAGATACAAGTATGGTTAAATATCGGAACAAAATCGCTAAATTATACTAGGAAAAAAAAACCCAACGCACTAGATAAATCTAAATCAAATTAATAGGTTAGCGTGCCTACCCCTTAATTTATTTACTGCCGAATTAGTTAATTAAAATGTATTTAATCAATCGAGCCTAAGGTTCAATAAAGCAACCAGCCAAAATATGTATTCTCAATAATAGCTGAGATCGGAGGCCTCCCTTAATACTATATTTAAATATAAACGAATTACTAGCTAATTATCATCGACCAAGTTCCCCGGTTTAGTGTCTGATTCAAAATCAAACGCATCAAACACTAATAACTAGACGTCGCTTGCAAAAGCAAATATTAAAATTAAAAATAGGATATAATTTCCATGGTAAAGATTACAACTTCGGTACGATAATGTAATTCACAACAAAACCGCCGTATTACCATTGATTAATTAAAGATTGGGGCAAAAGTTGCCAACAAAAATGCGATTACGAAAGCAATAATTATATAGTAACCCGGTAGCATATTTCCGTTTCCTATTCGGCTAGCGCACCCGAATGCGCTAATCGTGTAGGAAACGAATATCTCCGTTTCCTAAGGGGGTTAACGCACTGAATACGCCGGTATATAATATTTCACTTTGCGCATGGCCCTCCGCTCGCTTCGCTCGCTACGGGGGTTCATGGAAAGTAAACTAACCAGGTGCTAACCCAAACTAATCCAAGACATATTCAAAATCAGGAAAAAAAATGGTTAGAAAAATAAAAAAAAGCAATGGGGTTTGAACCCGGGCCGCCAATAGCCGCTGAATTGAGACCTAACCATCTCGACCTCGAGAGCTTTTGCTGCAAATTGATTGCATCGCGAAGACATGGCGTGATTTGGTGCGTTATCCACTTAGGGAACGGAGATGCAGATTTCGCATCCGTTTCCTACACGATTAGCGCACTCGGTTGCGCTAGCCGAATAGGAAACGTAAAAATGCAACCCGGTATATAAACCTCCTTGGATTGGTCCAGTGAATCGGGCCACTAAAATCGCCGAAGATCTACGACAATAGTCGTCGGAAATAAAATAAAATGAATAACTCGATCGTTCATGAAAAAAACCGAGCAGCAAACAATCAACGTATAACTGGTTTGAAATATAATTCACGAGCCGGTATTATTCTCCTATCAGTTTAACGGTACAAAAGTAATCTCACCGTATGGACAGAAAAATTGACGCTAATCGCCTCTTTACTTAGCATGACGACACACCGAAATCAGGGCCGCCGAGAGCCGAAACGGGCCCCGGGACTCTTAAGATTTTTGGGCCCCTATTCTGTTCTGTGTATCATTAGTACAAAAGGAGGAAGCCCGCCGCCAGAAAATTTGTTCACGTGCCACGCCCAATAATGTTCATTTTGAGCCTCCAAAAATCTAGGCATAAAGCCTTAAATTTCCAGCCGCATCTGAGATGTGGAGGATGGAAGTAGGGGTCATCATTTTCTTGAAAACTTCTTGATCTTGTCTTGATTTCAAGACAAGACCAAGACATGAAATGATAAGACAAGACAAGAAATTACTTCTCAAGATCAAGATATCTTGGAAAGAAATCAAGAAAATCTTGAAATTTCTTGAAAACCTAGAATTATAAAAAAAAGCTAATTTGTTTGCTAGTTTATTGGAAAAAAATAAAGCACTGCAGCATTTTTCACAGATGAATAAAAAAAATTATGAATTTTTTTTATAATAGACGGATGTCCAAAGTTGACATATACACTGTGGACCAAATTAAATGGAAACCTTTTTTAATGCTTAATAGTTTTTTATTTTCAAAGGATTTTTTTTATAATTTTTGGATATGTTATGGCTTAAGGTATTGGGATCAAAAAGTACTTTGCAAAGCGGGTCTACTTCAATGGGGCACAGAAAATGGGTTATTTTTTTAAACCAATGTTTCACGTCGTTGCAAAAATCGACCGAATGAAATGAAGATGTAAACGCATGCTAAAAAGATTGGAAAGGTTTCGGAATATTGGCCATTAAAAAACAGGCATATACAAACAAAATTGAAATTGATATTTTAATCTTGGTGAATGTCTTGTGGGCCAAATTAAATTTTAGATCATTTTTTAATGCTGAATAACATTTTATTTTCAGAGGATTTTTTATCATTTTTGCATATGTTATGGCCCAAGATATTAGAATCAAAACGAACTTTGCAAAGCGGGTCTACTTCAGTGGCGTAAATTTCGCTAAGTAAACAACGCATATGAAGCAACGAACTGTAAAACGATACTACGCTGGCCCTGGCCGCCTGAACCTCGATTCTACGCATAAGCATAAATATCACAAGATTTTTTGTCTTGCCGATCCCTAGATGGAAGAGTGTTGTAGGAAAATTTCATTTGGAATGTGTACAAAACTTCACAATAATAATCGCCTATCTATAGCATTTTCACAAAATTCGTCTAGACCTTATTGGAATAATTTCAATGCAGGTTTTTTGACGTGTGACGCACTTGTCCTGCCTAGGCCATTTCAAATTGGGAAAATTAATAAAAGATCATTTTTTAAAAGTTAAATTGTAAATAATTATTTAATGACATACACAAAAATGAAAACGTAATTAAAATAAAATTTATATATTTAAGCCAGCTAAACGGGTTTACACGTTAAAATTGACTTTTGTTGCCTTTTTAACTGCAAATTCTCCAATTAAATCGGTTACATCTAAATTAGAACAAATATCTTCTTTGATACTTATTATGGCTAAATTCGAAAGCCTCGATTCTTCCTTCGGTATTGTGAACAAGAAAATCTCTTTGGGCCATCAGCCATGTAAAACAAAAAACTATATTTAAAAATTTTGACAAAAATTTAAACCATTTTTTTTTTAATAAAAAATATCATTAGGATTGAACTTATTGCAATAATTATACAGGTCCGGGCCGGCATTTCACCTCCCGTCTTCTGTTAGTAATTAAGTTAGGATTTTAATATTTTTCCCATTGCAGACTATGTTTAAGTAAAAATTACTTAATTAGTAACTGAGATACAGAACACAGGAGGTGAGATGCAGGATACTATGTACTATTAAAACTTACCATTCACAATCACAACACTAAATAGAAAGAAATAAAATAAATACTAATAGGCAGGCAATTGAGATAGCTCGTTGACAATCTATAATTTTTAGTTTTTTTTATTGAATAGAAGCCCGGTCTCCGGGCCCCCAAAGCATACGAGCCCCGGGAATTTGTCCCGTCTGCCCCCCCCCTCTCGTCGGCCCTGACCGAAATAATTAGGCTTAATTATATGAGTCCAGAATAAAGAATAGATAAAACAATGCAATAAGAAGCGGTTAAATTAGACCCGAAAATCGCGAAATACGTGCTTATAATAAATGAAACTCACCTCGTTAAATACGAAGGGCACACTAGGCAATACACCAAACAAAAAAAGCCGAGCTAACTGGCTGACTCCAAACTATAAGATGCCGTTACGAACAGAAATAAATCCTCCTTAAGATACTTCCGTACTTTAAAACACTATAGGCAATCCATACGATGTTTGCAAAACCCAAAACGGAAAACTTTGAGGTCAGTCGACCAAATCCGCCCAAACTAAGTTGGTGAGGACAATTTTTTCCACATCTACTGAATCGCACAGTTTCGTCCGTAGAAAAAGGCCGACGCTTTTCCAGCTCAAACTATCTCTCGATCCCACGAGTCGTCGCAGAGTTTCCAGTCCCTCCAATCAAGAAGGACTTTCGCAAACCGGCGCAAATGAAACCCAAACCCTCGATGGTACTACGTATAGAATCGCGGATACTACCTGGGCCGGTCCAAACTTACCAATAATTAATGACCCCCTAAAATGAAATGTCACAACACCCCTCTCCTTCTAAAGGACGGAAACTTCCCAAAAGAAAAAAAAGTTTTCCGACGATAATGCTAAAAACCAGAGGTAAAACCAGTAAGTGCATCGAAATCAGAACCCACCACCACTCCCGACCTCACCCAGAAACCCTAAGGCAAAGGACGAAAGAAACTAAAACTAAACCTAAACTTAAGGGAATCAACTCCTAACATCCCAAATAGATGGAATGGGTATTCTTTATTTTCGTTAAGCCAAAACCTACAGCCAACCTGTAGAGGGAAAAAACCTAACGGCAACTAAATATGGAATGGATAGCTCCCATTTTCACTAAACCTAACATCTACAGCTAAAACTTAAAGCGGACGAACCCCAACGGAAGAACTTAACACTAGGGAAGGAGCCTAACACTAAGAAATAAACCTAAAGCTACGGAAGAAACCTAAGGCTAAGGATTCCCGAGCGGTATCTCCCGGGTGAGAGACCAAATGTCCCCGAGAAGTGATCATGGCGTCTACCAGCCAAAAGCACTCCAAACAAAACACCCAAGACCAAAACGAGAAACCAACCAACAATACCAAAAGCAGAACGACTCAACTAACGACGAAAATTTCCAGCCATAACCCAGCTAACAACCATAATCCAATCCAACCATACTCCCAAAACTCCAAGATTCCAAACCCAAACTGAACAAAATAAACTGACCCTTATGGGGACAGGGATGAAACAAACACCGCTACGGGTAGCCAGTTGAAGACTAGCGCCCAAACTAAACAAACACCCCAAGGACGGACAACCATCATGCCCGGCGGATACCACTTGCCATAACTAGGACGCCGCTCATCGTAGCTTGCGCTAGAGCCCATTTCACCCACCGAAATGTTAGGCGAGGGATACTCCAACCAGCACAACTCACCATCCGAAGCGAGGGAACCAAACAAGTAAAACTCAATTAATAACAAAAACTGGGTAGTCAGTTGAAGACTAGCGCCCCATAAAACAAACAGCCAGGGTCGGACAATTATCATGCCCGGCTTCACACTCACCAAAACAAAGAGTAACCCATGCTCGTCAGAGCTTGCGCTGGAGCACAAGTCACCCACCAAAACGATGGACGAGGAAACCCTAGCAGGCATAATTCACCATCCAACCCGAGTGATCTATGCTCATCGTAGCTTGCGCAAGAGCACATCTCACCCGCCAAAACGAGGAAACCTCATCCCGCACAAAACCCCATTCAGAATAAAAAAAGCGGTGACTCTAACAACAGAAACGACGGGACTGAAGATCCCCATCGTCACTGCACTCATAGGACTTTTACCTATACCAGAACCTCGGTGTAGGGCTATTCTTCCCATCAGGGCGCAGAGACATCAGAGGATCCACTTCGCGCGGAATCTACACACCGAAATCCCTGCAACCCTGACTCGCCCTCCCTACAGAGCGTACGGAAGTCAACAGGAATAACGCAAAACTGGGGTTAAGGAGAAGCAAACAGAGTACCAAATGTTCCATCTAACAAGAGAGCACGAGGTCACGCGTGCCAAGCAGATAGTCAAATCCAACAAATGATCGGGCTCGAAAAGCGACAAATTCCCATTACATAGCACCGACGCAGACATAATCGGGTATTAAAAAAAAAAAAAAACAAGTCACCCAACGCAAAATCGTACACCGCCCCCGAAATATGTTGGGGAAACGACGCAGAGAGGTACCCGGCTTTCGGGGATCCAGTGTGTCCGCGCTACAGCGGAGGCTAACTGCGCAACTCCATGACACATCAAGGCAAAATCAGTAAGGTCCTAAGTTGAAAAATCCGGCACCAACCGAAATGACCCACAGGCCAAACAACTTAGAACTTCGCAAAACAACTCTCCAAAAGTCCAATCAACACCTCAAGTATGGCGAACGCTTTAATCCCTTAAAACAAGGAGTGTCACACCAAGCGAAAAGGCACTAACCCAAACTAACCCAAACTAATTCAGCTCAAAAGACGTCTAAATCGGGTACAATAGTCAAATCCGGTAATAAGTCACAATCGGGTAAAATAGTCCAATAGGGTAACAAGTCACAATCAGGATAAATTAAGCAACCTCACAAGTTGTTCACTCAGTCAGATGAGCCCTCAGAATCGGACTCAACGTTAACCGGTTTCAGATCTTGAACGTACCAGATCCCCTTCACGCTTCCGGACTCGTCCTGCAACTCGTACGTACACGTTCCTGTTCTCCTTTTGATGGTGAAGGGACCAACAAATTCGGGTGCCAATTTCGCGCTAAAAAATTGGTCGCAAGACTTTATTCTTGCGCCACATATTTTGGCCGATAACAAAGCTAACAGGACGTCTGCGCAAATTATACCGATTACCGGTTTTAAACGAGACGCTTCGATTCGCTGGCGAATCTTTAAATACAATTGCTGGAAGGAAGAAATCCGTTCACGAACATAATCATGGTTCTCGGTGTTCACCGTGGGAATGCCGTTACAATAGTCCTGGCCGAAAAGTTTATGTTCCCTACCGAAATTTACACGGTACGGGGTGCAACCCGTAGTTTCGTGTCGCGAAGTACCAATCCCAATGACCGGCAAGTTGTCTTCCCACCTTCGATCATCATTTTCTTGGACGTGTGAGCGCAACAAAGTCTTGATAACTCGATTAACGCTCTCAGTGTGATCCGCTCTGGGGTAGTAAGAGGCAGTGTAGAAGATTTTAACTTTTTACCTATCACAAAGAGCCTGAAACTTCTTGGATTTCATCTGAGGTCCGTTGTCGCATGTGAAAAATTGTGGTGCTCCGTAAACTAAGAAAATCTCGTCCTCAATACGTTTTAACAAGGACTTAGCCGTAGCCGAACGACAAGGGAACAATACCACATATTTACTAAAGTAATCCGTAACAACCAAAATATAAGTGTTCCCCTGTTTCGACCGTGGCAACGGTCCCATATAATCCAGACTAATGGACTGCCAGAGTTCCCTAACGTCCGGACGATTACCTATTAACTCCGCAGGCGGCTTCTGCTCGACCTTATTCTGCGCACAAATCTGACAACTGCGAACATAACGGGTGATGTCGGATCTCATCTTCGGCCAATGGTGCCGTTCCGCGACCTTCCAAAACGTCTTAAATACACATCTATTCAGCAATTCCTTACGACCATCCTTAGGCACCACAATCTTCCAACAAGCGGAGTGTTCGGGAAAGTGAGGATTGCCAGACTTAACATACTTATGCAGATTTCCGTTTTCCACACGCCACGAAGGAAACTTATCCGGACGCTCCTCCATTCTTCGGATCATCCCCAGGTACCATCGATCGGAAGTATTAGAATAATTCGGTGGTAAACGCCCTCGCCAACAACAGCAACGTCCTCCACAGGATCCGGAAAGGAACGGGAGAGAAAATCTGGGACCACGTGATCTTTCCCCTTACGATGAATCAACTGGAAGTCATAATGCTGCAGACGCAGAGCCCAACGAGCCACACGCCTCTGAGGATCCTTAAGGTTGTGTAACCACAATAAAGAGTGGTGATCGGTTATGACCTTAAAATGGACGCCTTCCAAGTACTGGCGAAGCTTCTCAACACTCCAAATTACGGCCAGACATTCCTTCTCCGTCACGGATAACTTCATCTCCTGCTTGGTGAGAGAACGAGATGTAGTAAATCACCTTCTCACCATCGTCAAATTGCTGAGTCAGAACAGCACCCAGTCTGAAAAAGAAAGCGTCAGTTTGGAGGATGAAAGTACGACTGAAATCAGGACTAGCAAGTACAGGAGCGGTAACCAGAGCTTCCTTGATGGTGTTGAAAGATAGCTGGCATTCCGAGGTCCAATCCCATTTGATGTTCTTCTTCGTGAGTCGCGTGATGGGAGCCAAAACGGATGAGAAGTTGGGCACAAATCGTCTATACCAAGACGCGGTCCCAATAAAACGACGAATTTCAGTAATATTCTGAGGAGGAGGTATATTCACAATCGCCTGAACCTTCTCCGGGCCCGGTCTCAACCCTTTGGAGTCCACAATATACCCAAGGTATTTCAGCTCAGGCTGACAAAAATGGCACTTCTCCCTTGAGACTACCAACCCAGCTTCCCGGAGTCGACCGAAAACAAGATCCAAAATCCTTAGATATTCGGAAAAGGAGTTTGCAATAATAATTATGTCATCCAAGTACACCATGACATGCTCCTCCAAATCTACCCCCAGGATGCGATCCACAATTCTCTGTCAAGTCGCTGGGGCATTTGTCAAACCAAAGGCATACGTCGAAACTGATAGAGGTTCCTTCCTGGTATCGTGAAAGCAGTAAGTTCCCGAGAAGACTCACTAAGCGGAATCTGCCAACTGCGGAATTTATATCGATGGAACTGATATATCGAGTGTCCCTAAGTCGATCTAGAATGACGGAAATGTAAGGGATCGGGTAGGTGTCCTTCTTAGTACAAGCGTTGAGCTTCCTAAAATCAACACAGAATCGGTAGGTGTCGTCCTTTTTCCGTACCATACACACGTGACTAGACCAGAAACTCTTAGAAGGCTCGATCACTCCTAGTTCCAGCATTTCTTCAATCTCCTTATCCATAATCCTTTGCTTAAAAGAGGACACAGGGTAATACCGCTGCTTAATCAGTCGAGTACCATGTTCCAGTTCGATAACATGGTCGGCCACCTTACAACAACCAAGGCTACTGCCCATCAAAGAAAATTTCTCATTTACCACAGAATCCAAGGCCAATCGGTCAACCTCCGACAACGAGAGAGCACGAATCACCATTCAAAATACAACAAACCTCGGCGGCCGAACCAGTATCCGAAAAATGCCAAACGTCTTGCTTCAGGTCGGGAATAATCTTCATAATCCTCCAAAAGTCGATGCCCAGCACAAGTTGATGAGCCAAATCGGGAAGAACCAAAATATC
>JAEQML010049324.1:0-51110 GCA_016904865.1 Pissodes strobi | reverse complement strand
ATGTGATTTTGCTTCCGGGACTTAGGTAGGAACCACTCCGGACAAGAGGCCTCAACTTTTCAAAAATGCAGTGGTGTTTTTCGTGTATGTAAGCCACTTGGCGGCAAAAGGTAAGGCTCCTTTTAAAGTGAGTGAACCTTTTAGTCTATTGTTACTGTTCGGTGCTAGAAGGTTCACTCTATGCCCCGTCCCCAGTATTTCCCACCTTGCCTCGTCGCGGAACCTGATGAAATGCTGCTTAACGGCTCAGGCCTCGTGCCATCTTTCACCCCGTCTGATCTAAAGTCTGGCATCTCACCTTTGTAAGCGCTACGCTAAAAGTGCCTACTGAGAGTGGACCTTGTTAATGTTCTGTGCTTTAGGAATAGCTGTTGTCAAATTTATACATAGAATATTTAAATTTTTAAATTCTATTAGATGTAGCATGCAGTCATGAGAACGATATCACAAAACAAGTGTTTTAGAAGTTTTGAAAACTACTGTATTTTTAGAAATTTTTTGTTAGTCATAAATCTTCGAAAAAACTCCAAAACTCCAAGGAGCAATAGCGACAACAGCGTAAAAACACTAAATAAAGTGAAAAACCACATGAGAAGCACTCTAAGCACGGTCATCTTGTCGTATAGGTGGCCGTGATTAACTAACCCTAATCCGATCCTGAGTGAGTTGATTGGTCTCATTAGGTGCCGTGCTACGGCTAGCGCCAAGTGAAAAATAACTACCGTGGATTTTTAAAACTTGAGTTGGCATTGGCAACACTGCAGTTAGGTTGTGTAACAGCTGTCAATATTTTGGGGGTTAAATTAATAAAGGCAATAATTTTTATTTTGGATTACTTGGTGCCCCAGAAAGATCCGAAGGAATTCTTAGCTGATATTTCGGAATATAATACCTTGCTCGATATCCAAACATGGCAGTAAGCGCAAACCGTGGTTTATTCGCTTTATTCAAAAGGGGATGGAACGAAATCCCCGAAATTATTGGTAGTGCTGGTTTTGCAATTGTTGGTAAGTTTTTACGTCTCACAAAAAATCGTTCTTTATAAGCGAGCGACAGGTACTCTGTAAAAATGGTTTCGATGAGACAAATCAGATGGTTTCCGAAGTGGAATGTCTGCGAGCAGCTTCAGCAAGTCATGGTCAGATACTTCGTTTCGGGGCAGTGATTAAAAACATGAATGAATTGATTTAGTTTGGACTAATTTCGCTTATTAAATCCAGTTTTTTCTACTTTGTAATTGGTTGCTTATATCTGCAAACTTCGTAATAAAATAAATAAATATTGTGATCCTCACAGTTAAGCTTTTTTTTCTGGAAGTTTTGCCGTTAAAGTCACTAGGCATGAGTTTGGACAGGTGGTGGCTGACCCAGTTTATATTGAGTTTTATTCTAGTCATTCATATCAAGAAAATAAGTTTTCTCTTTTTTATATTGGACTCGGCAGCATTAATAAATAAGTCTCTTAGATCACTATCCATGTTTCCTGTCGAATGTTTTACTCTCTCACTAAAAACTCGTCGATATATTAGTTGCAGAGCTTACTATCATGCCCCTCTCTTCATCAGAAATATTGTAAACTTAATTTTGCCAAGGGCTTACTATAATATTGAGTATTATCTTAGGATGCTTTATATATGCATCTGAAAACAGACAAAGTTTATAAATATTTTTTAGGTTTGGGTTTATGTGTCGCTGCTAATGTAATGTACTACAAGAATGATGGAGACAATAGACCATACAGACCCCATTACACTGTCTATCGCCACGATGATCCTCGTGTACCAACTTTGAAGACGCAATGTGATTTAACCTCGAAGTCATAAAAACAAGTACAATTTTAATTGTAGTAACTTTTATTAAATAAAATATATATACACTTTGTTAAATAAATAAGTATAATCACGACATTGTGTTCATCACTTACCACATAAAAACTCTTTAAAAAAATATTAACCGATAATCATAGTTAAAATCAAAACTACTACATAAAGTATGACTGATTTTTATCACCAAAATTATAACTAAAGGTAGGTACGTAATAAAAATAATCTGCCATGGCTATTTAAAAAGTTTCGGAAGTATGGCATCAATTAGTGCCTTTTTGGGTGCCCCTAAGTACTTGGAATGAGTTTTCTGATATGAAAAATAGTCGCCGACAGTCTTTTACTTCCTTTATTATAAATGAGCCAACGAACAATATACTTGAAATATAATTTACACAGTCGAGTGCTCTAACAGTACACCATTTGAGATGAATTTCATATTATATATAAAAAGGGGATTTAAACCAGTAAGTGAGAGTCTTGTTCAAAATATATTTGTCTTTAGGGCCTGGCAGCTGGCTCGATAATAATTCATAGGCAATTTTACATAGAAAAATAAAGGTAGGTACCAGCATATTTATATTGTGTATCAAACTTTTAGTGTTGGAATATCTACACCAGATAAAGCAAATTTACATATTATATTCCATTGAATCATGTTATGGTATACATTTAAAATATCTCTCTGACGTATAAATAATTCATAAGAAGTTCTAGGGACATATCAGTGCTCTAATGATGGTTGAAACGGAACGTGCGCAAATGATCTAATTTTTCTTAGGAGAAGTATAATTACACAGCTCAAATAAAAATTATAACGAACAGTAACAGCTTTGCAATCATCTGGTATATGTTGATGTACTATTTGAATGAAGAACAATATAAAATAGTTTGTTTGCTAGCTAGTACTTGAATTTGAAACGATTCATGTAAGGTAAAGGCCTCAGTATATCTGACACATTATCTTTTAAATATCAAATATATCTATTATCTTCTCAGTAAAAATCTATAACCAGATGCGCCCTCTATGTGCATGTGTTCTTAGGTACACAAATGATTAGTATAAAGTGTTTTTAGGTTAAAATTCATTGAGCTTATAAAAAACGCATTTTTTTTGCAGTAAACCAGTACCAGGATTACATCGAACAATTACGACCTGATTTATGTTGATGGTAAAATCAACTCGAATTAGTATTTTTGTTTGATATTAAATAATAAAGGAAGTTTAAGTCAAACAAATATCAAAATAATTATCATTATTATGCTGATTTTTAAAAACCATTTGTTTAATACACTTTATGTCTGGTTTTTCACAATATATATATTTTTTTAAATGACATTTTTGTAGTCAAAATATAATGATTTAAAGAGAAGATCTCTGTCAGCTACTGACACTTTTACCTTACTATGTTTCCGATTGTTCTTAAATCTAAAAATATTCTTAGATCACATTTATATACATATATTATATCTATCAAAATATTTAGAAACCATAGAGAAGTTCCATATAACGACACTAATAAGTGTCGAATATAAAATTAATAAAGATAAACACAAAGTAATATAAGGGGTTCAGTGCAACTAGGACACTGACGATGACGTTTTGATATAACGAAATATGAGGACGCTTCTACACAAAAAAATATTCATATTAACATGTCTTTTTTGAAAAAAAAAATGGATGGTTATACGCCCAGTCATTCAATTAATCAGTCGAGTTTCAGTCAAACTGAGCTCGAGACAGTTTCTTCCAACTAATAAACAAAAAGTAAAGATTTATCGTTGTTTTATTTTACACAGACATTTTTTTGTAAGAATAAATTCATAAACTTAATTTTTTTTTACATACTATCAGTACGCATCTTTGCGGATACAACTGTTAAAGATAAAATTACGTCTATATTTCATTCACACCGTTTGTTGGATATGCTGCGCCGCAGAATCAGAATGTTATTTATCGCCCAAGCCGGCAACCTCGCAAGGGCGATAGCGGGGTGACGTGTGAGAAAAAGACGAGCATCGAATGATAAATTGCCGAATAAAGAAGTGAGAGATGCGCACTGGGAACCTTAGGCTACTGCTATGGCAGCGTTGCCGGTTGTAGTTTAGTTCTACCTAAATTAGAACGATTACTAACTTCAATGATGTCGAATATTTATTTGATGAGCAAAGCTTTTAAATGTTAAAAAGATTTTCTGAAGTGAAACTATTTGGCTTAAATGTGAGATGATTATGAGCGACTATTTATATTAACCGCAACTAACCCAAGGACAAAACTAGCAAATTATAGAAAAATTTATTTTTTTTCAGAAAGCATTAATTAATGAAGTTATTTAGAGTGGTAACGCAGCTCTAAAGAATTTTAGGATGAAACTTTAAATTATTATGAAAATCTTACTAAAGCTGTCCAGACGACTCAACAAAATGAGGCAGTGTCGATGTAAAACAGGCTTTAGAGGGGACATAAGGCTTGATTATAATTTGATAACGGCAGTGGTCAGTGTCCAAGCGTATATCGGATTTTAGGCGCAAATTCATCGAATAACGAAAAAATGATGATGCAATTTTGGCAGCATTCAAACTAAGATTTGAATAGGAGAAAGTATATAAAATGACGCATTATAATCGTAAGATCACATTGGATATTACAGCTGCTTTAACATGTCGAGTCCAAGTCTGTACACGGCAAGTTTATTTCATAAACAGTACGAAATATGAAAGAAAGTTTTGAAATGTTGATAAAGTAGAAGGCTTTATAATGCTGGAGGCAACATTGGAGAAGGGAATTTTGCTAATTCATGGATACCTTTTCGAATTTACAGAAAAATACATTCCTAATATGTTGACAGAATCTGTACCCTCCAGTCGGCATAGGGATGTAAACTTATCGATTTGCATTCAATCGAATCAACCGTGTATTTCAAAAATGCACATCTCGATTATATTGGAACTGGGCGGCTATTCTTGAAATAGTAGAAAAGGAGATCTCCCTGGGGACTACTCACTCACTTCTTCTCCCGAGTTTTCTCTATGCATTATTCTTGAAATCGGGGAGTATGAGGGAGAAAGGAACACTGTTGCCAATTTTCAGACGAGCATTTTGACCGATCAAAAGGCAGAAAACTTCGACTGCCGTTAATATTTTATTATGTAGGTATATTATGTACCTAACCCTAGTTTTTTAAATTAAAATTATTTGTTAGGGTAAAAAACTGAAGGAATGTGATTTGTGTAAAGTCAGTAAAGTAAAGTGTTTAAGTTCATATTATGGACTTCCGCCATTCATTTCGGCGTGTATATAGCTTCATTATTTTAATCTTAAAAAAACAATATTACAACAAAAGAAGATTACTTCTGAACAAAAAGAGTTAATGTTAATGGTGAATTTCTTACAAGAAAGGTCCCAAATGTATACAGGGAAATTTACTCCGCAATATACAAGAGCTCATTCTAAAACTTTGTGGGAAGAACTTGCCACAAAATTAAATGCCCTTCCTTATGCCAGTAAAGCACCTGATTAAAATCCATTGCAAATCACAACCTAAACGCTAAAAATGCAAGATGCTCGTGCTCGTCTTTATGTAACTTGAAATTGCAACAAAAATGATGAAAGATGTTTGCTTTTCTTCATGTACCAATCAGAGATTCCAGCAAAAACAAAAATGTAAACCATAGAAAAACAACATTTTTTTAGGTTATGTAACGTCTATTTCTAATCCTTTTCGCCTTTCTCGCTACGTTAAACCAATAGAGACCAAGAGTAACTAGGGAGAATTCAATTCTATCGCCTTACGATGGAAAACTTTTCAAGAATAAGCCATTTTTAAATTTGATAGAGACACGCCTACATTACGTCACACTCCCCCAAAATTTCGACTCCCCGAAATTCAAGAATAAGGGCACTGCATGGTTCAAGAGTTACCCCCCTGGTGTCTAAAAAGATGATAACTTTTTGCACTGCATCCTCGTCTTAATCGAAAAAACACATGCCCGGATTATATGATCGAAAATATTTAAAACAGGGTTATTTGGGAAAGAATCCCGTTATGTACAGATATATTCCTGTTTCTAGACTTTTTTGCCATAACGTACGCTTAAACATTATCCTTTCAGCTATTTTTTGAAATTTTTTTATTTTGGAAATTCATGCCCCGAAAATTGGCAACACAAGCAGGTGGCCTCGACATGATCTCTTTTTTGAAAAAAAAAAATGGTTGGTTATACGCCCAGTCATTCAATTAATCAGTCGAGTTTCAGTCAAACTGAGCTCGAGACAGTTTCTTCCAACCAATAAACAAAAAGTAAAGATTTATCGCTGTTTTATTTTACACAGACATTTTTTTTTAAGAATAAATTCATAAACTTAATTTTTTTTTAATATTATCAGTACGCATCTTTGCGGATACAACTGTTAAGGATAAAATTACGTTTATATTTCATTCATACCGTTTGTTGGATATGCTGCGCCGCAGAATCAGAATGTTATTTATCGCCCAAGCCGGCAACCTCGCAAGGGCGATAGGGGGGTGACGTGTGAGAAAAAGACGAGCATCGAATGATGAATTGCCGAACAAAGAAGTGAGAGATGTGTACTGGGAGCCTTAGGCTACTGCTATGGCAGCGTTGCCGGTTGTAGTTTAATTCTACCTAAATTAGAAAGATTACCAAGTTCAATGATGTCGAATATATATTTGATGGGCAAAGCTTTTAAATGTTAAAAAGATTTTCTGAGGTGAAACTATTTGGCATAAATGTGAGATGATTATGAGCGATTATTTATATTAACCGCAACTAACCCAAGGGAAACCCGACGAAACTAGCATATTATAGAAATTTTTATTTTTTATTTTTGAGAAAGCATAGACTATATAATATATAAAATTAAGTTATTTAAAATGGTAACGCAGCTCTAAAGAATTTTAGGATGAAATTTTAAATTATTATGAAAATCTTACTAAAGCTGTCCGGACGACTCAACAAAATGAGGCAATGTCGATGTAAACCAGGCTTTAGAGGGGACATAAGGCTTGATTATAATTTGATAACGTCAGTGGTCAGTGTCCAAGCGTATATCGGATTTTAGGCGCAAATTCATCGAATAACGGAAAAATGATGATGCAATTTTGGCAGCATTCAAACTAAGTTTTAAATGGGATAAAGTATATAAAATGACGCATTATAATCGTAAGATCACATTGGATATTACAACTTTAACATGTCGAGTCCAAGTCTGTACACGGCGAGTTTATTTCATAAACAGTACGAAATATGAAAGAAAGTTTTGAGATGTTAATAAAGTAGAAGGCTTTATAATGCTAGAGGCAACATTGGAGAAGAGAATTTTGCCAATTCATGGATACCTTTTCGATTTACAGAAAAATACATTTCTAATATGTTGACAGAATCCGTACTCTCCAGTCGACATAGGGATGTAAACTTATCGATTTGCATTCAATCCAATCAACTGCGTATTTCAAGAATGCACATCTCTATTATGTTGGAACTGCGTGGCTCAAGAGTTACCCCCCTGGTGTCTAAAAAGATGATAACTTTTTGCACTGCATCCTCGTCTTAATCGAAAAAACACATGCTCGGATTGTATGTTCGAAAATATTTTAAAAATAAAATCAGAATTATTTGAGAAAGAATCCCGTTATGTACGCTTAAACATTATCTTTTCAGCTATTTTTTGAAATTTCTTTATTTTGGAAATTGATGCCCCGAAAATTGGCAACACAGGAAGGTGGCCTCGACATGATCCTAATGAGTTTTGTTTCTGGTCCAACTTTTAAACCTTCTGTAGCGAGCGAAGCGCCACTTTCTAACCGTCAATCCGCCAAATATTTTTGAAACTATTTCCCAACAGAAGATATTTTTCACAACTTGAAAACCTCCCGAACCGGGTTTACTCTTTCCAGGTTCATCTTCTGCCTAGAATACCCCATAAATGTCATAAATACTTGCCCCGCTAAAATTTCTCAAAGAACCATTTGAATATTTAATATAATTTTAAGATTATAGTATAGATTCATAAGGCTTGCATTGTTTATCAAATAAATTGACCGCTTTTAAATACTTGGAACCACAGATTATAGAACTTCAGTTGCCAACGCGTCTAGAAACTCTCAAATAAAGAGAGAGTAATTGAGTTATTAAGCAGAGATATCTGCCTAAATTAAAAGTATATGGAAAAATCTACAAAAAGCATAAAATTATATTCTTAAATTTAGGTACAATTTTCAAATCTTTGTTACCTGACGACTATCCCGAGCAATTTAACCAACAAAGGTAAATTAAATAAGTATGACTGCATTTGATGTTTGATGTAACCTGAGAAATAGGTTTTATATAATAAGTCCTGGGCCTATAGTACTTAAAATGAGCTGGGCTTAATTTGATCATCAAGCCCATCTACAGCTCTTATACAAGTTGAAATCAATACAACCTTAATTTTTGTGGTAGAAGAGAAAATCGTCAGATAATAATAAAAAGGAAACGCCTCGCATAAAAGAAATCGACTGGTTCCTGTTAACACCACGAGAAGAAGGGGCTCTTGTCCTGGAAGCGTTGCGTGAAGTTGAAGAACCGATGATGGTGACCCTGCGACCTGCAAAACAAACATTCACTCCTGACGTGATGCATTAGCGACAAAGTCTACGTACACAATTCAGCAGAAAGTAATCATACTTCTGTCATGCCGTTATACATCTACGGAAGAAGAAAACGCATACTTACTTTTCCACAACGACCGCCGGCATTTGTACTAATTGTACCGGGGACTTTCCGTCCTTGAGAGCCTGGGTCAGGTTCAGAATTTGGCCCCGCATCACAGACATTTGTCGTTCGTACAGCGTCTTGTCGAAGCCCTTGTCTTGTTTGAACAGGAGGTACAGGTCATCGCACAAATCCTAAAATATTACTACTCAGAAAAAATAATAATGTCGACAACATGAATTATGTCTGTCAAGTCACTCCTAAGGATTCTGACTGTGGGTTTACTCAATACTCAATATATTTCATGTCATTATACATAGGTATTTACACTCGTCAAAAGTAGTAGGAAACTATAGTAATAAAATTAGTACACAGTATATAGTTCTAAAGAAAATGGTCCACAAAAGATTCAAGCAGACTCAGTCTAACCATGATTATCGGGAATTTAAAAGGCTGAGATCTTTGTGTAAACAATTGACTCAGGAATCTTATAATGATTATATATATCTCACAGATTTAGCCATCAGTACAAATGTAAAAAAGTTTTGGTCTTTTGTTAACAGGAGACGAAAAGATAACAGTTTTCCATCTAAACTTAACTACCTAAACTAATCAACTGATTCTGGGTTGGAAATTGCTAACATGTTTGCTGACTATTTCTCCACTGTATATTCAACCTGTAATCTCGCACTTCCAAATTATGAGATATCCTCCTCCATTGTTCATATCCCTGAGCTCCATGTTACTATTTCCGATATATTTGCTAAACTTTCATCACTTGACATCAATAAGGGTCCTGGACCTGATGGAGTACCAACAGCATTTCTAAAGCACTGTAGTTTTAATTTATCCAGACCCTTGTTCCATATATTTAACTTATCTCTCCAAACAGGGGTTTTTCCAGATTATTGGCGATCTAGCTTCTTGAAGCACATATTGGCAACAAGTCCTCAGTAGCAAATTACCGTCCTATTAGCATCTTGAGTGCAATACCTAAAGTCTTTGAAGGTTTAGTTTGCGACTTGTTGTCGCCTAGGGTGGAGCCTCTTCTGATACAGGAGCAATTTAGCTTCAGACCCCATAAGTCAACAGAGTTGAATGTCACACATGTGGATCTTCTGTCGAGAGCCTTGGAGAACGGGGATCAGGTTGACACTATTTACACTGACTTTTCCAAGGCTTTCGACCGAGTTTCTCACGGTTTGTTGATCCATAAGCTTAAAAGACTGGGAATTGGTGGACCACTAATTTCTTGGTTTGAGAGCTATTTGACTGATCGTAGGCAGATTGTGAGAATAGGCAATTTTCACTCTAAAGAGGTACAGGGTCCAGCTGGTGTACCCCAGGGAACTCACCCGGGTCCTCTCCTCTTTAATGTCTTTATCAACGATATATACGAGTGTTTCACATCCAGCCACTTCTTACTTTTTGCTAATTTTTACAATATGATCTGCGATGTATTTAATTTGGCATTTCCCATACAACTAGTTAAGAAAAAAAACAAGAAGCCTAAGCTTTGGCTTACTAAAGGTTTAAGAACATCAGGGAATAATTTACGCTCCTTAAACTACTTAAAAAAATTCAGCAATGATCAAAGTTTTCTTGACTATTGTAATGCTTATCGTAGTATCTATAGGAAGCTCATTAAATCTGCAAAAAAGGTGTACTATAATAAGAGGCTTTTTGAGGCTAAGAATAGGCAAAAAGAAAGCTGGTCCATAGTTAATGATTTTCGCAAGAACTCAGTCAAAAACAGTCCAAATATTGATCCAGACCACTTGAATACATTTTATTGCAATGTAGCGAATAATTTAACCCAAAACCTGGCATCCCCTTCAGACCCTTTGTCTTTTCTTAAGAATGTTGATAACACCACTGGTACATTTGCTTTTTATGATACAAACATGCATGAAATTAGGACAACTATATCTGAAATAAGGGACAAAAAGTCTAGTGGTGAAGACAAAATCTCCCCGAAAGTGCTTTTGCGGCTACCTGATACGGCTCTGGAAGCGCTGTCCGTTGCTGTCAATAATTCTTGGGCTGAGGGTGCATTTCCTGCTTGTTTAAAGTCTTCTTTGGTGGTTCCCTTGTTCAAGGGTGGTGAAACTGATGATCCTTCCAATTATCTCCCAATTTCCTTACTTCCTACCCTATCCAAAGTCATAGAAAAACTCGTGAAGAAAAGGATTTGTAATTATCTTCAATCATTAAAGGTATTAACTGTCAGGCAATTTGGATTTCAGACATCTAGTAGCACCCAGGATGCAATTTACAGTTTTCTTGAGGGTGTTTATTTTGGTGTGAATCAGGGTAGTGTCTCGGCAGCGGTTTTCTGTGATCTGTCCAAGGCCTTTGACTGTGTGGATCACAGAATTCTGCTGTTGAAGCTTGAGAGGTATGGGTTTCGGGGAGTTGCACACACCTGGTTTAAGTCTTACCTTGAGGGTCGTTGCCAATCTGTTGCGCACTCGGGTAAAAAGTCCTCTGTTCTGGACATCAATTGTGGAGTCCCTCAGGGTTCCGTTCTGGGGCCAATTTTATTTCTACTTTATATTAATGACATCGTTGAACTTAATGTTTCTGGAGAATTCACTCTCTTTGCCGACGACACATCGATCCTGTGGAAAAATAGAGAAATTGGGGAGCTACATCAAACTATAGCAAGTGATCTCAACATCATTAAGGACTGGTTTGCCTGTAACCGTCTTTGTTTAAACCTCAGTAAAACCCACATAGTTGGGTTTAAATGTGATGTTACTGGGCTACTCTTGGATGGCGATCCATTGCCAGAAACTATAGTATCCAAGTTTCTAGGTATTCTAATCGCCCGGGAATTACGTTTTGAAGATCATGTGTTGATGCTAGGAAGAAGACTGTCATCAGGATGTTTTGCTGTGCGAGTGGTGAGGGAAGAATTAGGTCCACAACTAGCACGGACAGTTTACTTCTCTTTGTTTGAGTCTCACCTTAGGTATGGTAAACCATTCTGGGGTGTTGCAAATCAAGGCCTACTTAATGTGCTTTTTGTTCTCCAAAAAAAAGCTGTTCGCCTTATTGCTAACATTACTCATAGGGATTCTTGTAGACCACATTTTGTGACTCAACGGATTTTAACTCTGACTTCCCTTTTCATATTAGAGATGACAACCCTTATCTTTAAAAACCACAATGCACTCCAGGGACCTGCTCCTCAAATTGAGACGCGTCAGGCTCACCTTTTACCATTACCAATTCCCAAATCTACTTTAGTAAAAAAATCATTAATTTATGAGGGTCGAAAAATTTTTAATCATTTACCAACCAATTTAAAGACAGTGCATTCCGTTGAGACCTTTCGTTGCTTGCTAAAAAAATTACTTTTGAGTAGGGCATATTACACTTTGACTGAATTCTACCAGGACACGCTTTGATATGTAGATGTGTATTGCCATTTGTATAATGTATAATGGATGGAAAATTCTGACACGGATTATTATAATGAGTCTGGGCTTGACAAGTTTGTGAGTTACTTATTTTTTAGGTTTAATTTTTGTTTTATTGATTGTTTTGTTTTATTGACCATTTTATTTTATTGACCATTCTATTTTATTGACCTTTACTTTTACTGGCTTAACTTTTATGCCGAGCTTTGAACTTGGTGATCTATTATAATGATTGTACCACGTCATGTTGTATTTCATTGCTTGTCTATTTGTTTGTATTTGATTGTTCTGGGTGTTTAGCGTGGTTTAAGTTAGGTTAAGTTAAGTTAAGTTTAGTTAACTTGTGGTGCGGTTCGGCGACTTGCCGGGTATTCTGGGGTGACGGGATGTTTGTGTTCCTGGAATTGCCGGAATACTTATGTCTCTGGATCGCCGCCATGCCATGGTTGGAAGTGGGGCCGCACCATGAATGTTGATGTTACCTGCTTTTATTTACCTACGCTTTGTCAACAAAATTTATGATTTTAGACTAATAAAGCACTTTTTGAATTGAATTGAATTGAATTGTAAATGATCTCAGAGGTAAGAATGATGTGTTAAAACAAATCGCTAATCTAAATGATTTTTACTGTACCATAGGAAGAAAACTTACCTCAGATATCAAATCAGATTGGGATCCAATAAAAAACTTGTTGAGGGCATACATAAATGAAACCTTTATATTGGCTGACACAGAAAAAACAGACTCTGGATGAAATGTCTAAAAATATTTTCCAAAATCTGAAAGATGCAGCTTTGGAAGCACTTGCTTACTAAATTAACAAGAGTTTTGCAAAAAGAAAATTCCCCGACATCTTGAAAACTGCTTTAGTGATTCCTCTGCATAAGTCGGGATCTTTTACGGACCCATCTAATTTTAGACGAATTTCCCTTCATAATACATTATCAAAAATTATTGAAAAATTGATAAAGATAAGAATGATGGAATTTATAGAAAGGTATAATATTCTTAGTGTAAGACAATTTGCTTACCAAAAATCTAAAAATACTAATGATGCAATTTTTGCATTTCTAGAAAGCCTTTATCTGAAACTTAATGACAAGGATGTTGCATCCGCAAACTTTTGCGATTTTTCAAAGGCGTTCGACTGTGTCAATCATCCTCTTCGGCTTAAAAAAATTTAAATTTATGGTTTTAGAGGCATATCGGGGTCCTGCTTTAAGTCATATTTAACAGGACGATATCAAAAGGTTAAGAATGGTACATCATTTTCTTCAACACAGGCGATTGATGCTGGCGTTCCCCAAGGCTCAGTTTCTATTCCTCTTGTATATAAATGATTTAAACCTTGTAGATATTAAAGGACTTTTAACTATTTTTGCAAATGATACAACAATCTTATGGCATCACAAGGATAAACATACTTTAAAGGAAATTGTGCAAAATAATATACAGCTGATGAAAAAATGGTGTGATGCAAATTATCTGTGCCTTAATATTGACAAGACTAAAGTACTAGGCATTAAGATGGATTTTGATGATCTTAATCTAGATAAACAACAAATTGAACAAAAGCAAAATGTAAAATTTCTTGGAATGTTCATTGATAACCAATTAAAATTTACAGAACATGTTATAAATTTAAATTAAAAAAATCTCAAGAAGTGGTTATGCTATAAGGAGGACATATTTTGACCTGGGATCTATAATGGCTAGAAAGGTAGAATCACATCTGCGCTATGGAATTGCTTTTTGGGGAAATTGCTGCCGGCATCTACTTCAATCAGTTTTTATCATACAAAAGCGGTGCTTGAGATATGTCTGTGGAGCAAAGCTAAGGACACACTGTAAACTACTATTTCAAAGAGAAAAAATTTTAACAGTAGTATCTCTATTTATACTTGAAACTGTGTGTATTATATTTGAAACATACAGGATTAATGCAGGTTTACATGAACATGCAACTAGAAACAGTCTTATAATTTGCCCAGAGCTTTTAAATCTCATATCTTTTCATGTCCCCCAAAGAATTGTTCGTGACTCTCATTTATTTTTTTTGAAATTTCATCGAACTACTTATGGCATGGAGTCCTTTAACGAGAATGTGTAGACATGCTAATGATAACTATAGTGAACTGGAATTTTTAATATGACAGTGCCTAACTTTAGACTGTGCTTAATACCTTTTTCCTATTCCTACTCTAATTTTTAATGTAAAAATTTTGTGATTATTGTATAATCTGATTTTTTTCTTGTAAAATTGGGAACCCATTAATATAACTTACTATTTATTTATTTATTTAATATATACTTTTTTTTCACTTACAAGAAAGTATTGAAACATAGAAATACAAATAAATACTATTTTTTTTTCTTTCAAAATTACTCATTTAAAGTACATATAGTTAAGTTTAAAAAATGTCTTAATTGAAGTTGATTATGAAAGCCAGTAACCAGTACATTCTTATATTCGAAATTGGTGAACATTGTGGGTTAAAATCCGTTAGAACTAAGCCAATGATACATAATTTTTTAATTTGCAGGTGCTTCTTTCTCAGTAATTTCTTATCAAATGAAAGGGCCTCCATATTTTCTTTCATTTGCTTCGTCATTTTCTCATTCTCTTTACATGCCATTCATTTCTCCACAGCTAGGATAAGGATCGTTCATTAGCTCCCCTTTCCGCACGATAATGTTCGTGCCTCAGGGTCTGAATCACAAGCACAAACTTGAAAAACGGAGCATCTTTCTTTTCACGCTTAGAACAAATAATGACAACAGACACTCTTATGCATTGACCATAGGCCACGTCTTACCTGCACGAAATTCATATCGCTCAGCAACGGAAGCACCAGCTCCTTGATCTCCTTACCGAAGGGTACCTTGGCCTGCGGCAGCCACGCCCAATGGTACGGATATGCCCGCCAGCTGTCCGGATGCTTGTAGGGAAAGGCCAGTCCGTTGTCGATAGCCGCGATCTTTATTTCCGGCATGTTCACCAGGCTCCAGTCCGCCGTGTCAGTCAGTTCGACTTGAGCGCTGACCGTGGTGCCCGCATTGACTATAGTCGGCTGGTCGTACCTGATGAGATAAGTTATTAACGACGTAATTAATACAAATACTGCAATTGACTCACCTGATTAACCAATTGTCGTTCCCCCGATCCGTGTTCCGAATAATGTAATCTAGCACGACCAGTTTTTCGAATTGAAGCTGGAACTTTTTCGCCATTGGCGGCGCCAAGGGCAACATTTCGAATTTCGACAGCCAATAATGGGCGTCCTTGTAGTTGTCCACGAAAAATTGAAACGATCCGATCTAGGAAATAGCATACATTTGAACATACTTCGGGCTAAGATATGAAATCATGATATTCAACGAGTGTAAGACCGAATGAATAACATAGCTTACCTTTGGCGGCAATCCTATCCTATTGAATCTTAAACCTACGTTCGGGAACTGTTCCATAATTGCTCTTTTTACCCTAGCTTTTTGCCTATCTATTCTTAAATAATTAAAAGTGTCCGAGACCAGCTTTACTACCTGAAACGAACAATTGAATTTACTTTACATGTGCTTTATTGTTCGTTATATCGCAACTTAAATAAATAATACGCCAAATATAAGGCACCTATCAGGCGTGACTGATTAAAAACATAAAATGAGGCCAACGAAATAACGAAATTGTTAACGCAATTAACAAAGACGATATGTCACAATATGTAGGTATTTGTCGGCTTATTTGTTTATATATTTCCTTTTTTCGAACCAAATTGCGTTTGAGGATAATACGTTGATGTAAAATTCAAAAGCACATTCGCAGTAAATATTCCGCATACTCACCCTGGTTTTTGGAACAATATTCAACCCTAACTTGTTATCCACAAGGTAAGCGGCCGCCTCCGAAAGGTATCCCTGATTGGGTATCAGACACGAACGGCCGAAGCAGCACGGACAGCACAGCTTGTGCATCCATTTGGTCCATTTCGGGTTCAGTCTGCCATAGGGTTCCTCATCTTTGGGCTTGAACACCGCGATTACTTTCTAATGAAATGAAGAAAATATATTCTTATATCCTTTTTTAGCGTTTTTAACAAATATTTGACCATATCGGTAAATTTTTGTAGTTAAAAGTATCGGAAAAGTTGAAACGACACCATTTTTAAGCAAAAAGCGGATACTTATAAAAATTTATTTATTTATTGATCACTTTACAAACACACTTAAAAAAGGTAATTACATGTAAAGGTAAATTCAGTGATTACATTAATATTAAAAACAGACATAAATAGATATGACATAAAAACAAAAGGAGTACATACATAGTTAATTTTAAAAGTGTTTTAGGAGTTCCTTAAACTTGGTACAAAATATATCACAGTTGTGTTTTTCTAAAAATATATTGCACTGTTCTAGCATCCTATTTATAGGAGATACTATTTTTACTAGTATGAAAAATGTTATGATTTAGTGTTCCAAGTCTAACCTCTGGTACTCTAAAGTTTATATAATAAATGAGATTACAGTCCCTGTACTTAATATAATTCAATAAATTGTATATAAATAAAACTGTCTGTTTATTTCTCCTATCAGTCAAGGTTTTAAAGTGAAAGGCATCCAACATCACCCTGTATGATATCATATAAAGATAAGCATTATTTTTCCTCACATAAAGGTATCTTAAAAATCGCTTTCTGAAGGCATCCATATATGTCAAGCATGTTCTAAATGTGGTGTAAAGTCTTAGAGTGGTAGAAATGTTAAACCCTTTGCTGTTCCTAATTACAAAACCTAAAAGCCTGTAGGCTCTGTCAACAATATCAAGATAGTGCTGATTGAATCTCACATCATCTTGAAAGGTCACTCCCAAGTCCTTTACCTCACTTTTATGATCTAGATTGGTATCAGCTATACCATCGACCTGGTCAATGGCTATACTATAGTCATATAAAAACGAATTATTTTGATTTCTTGTAAAAGTTACTACAGAACACTTTTTACATTTATAAACATTTTATTTAGATGGAACCAGTTACAGACGCCATCGAGGTCTTGCTGTAACCTATAGAACTTAAAAGTCATCCGCAAATATTAGACTGGAAAAGTAGGAGACGCATTCCGCCAACGGGTTGATAAAAAGCAAAAAAAGCAAGGGACCCAAATTGCTTCCCTGGGGTACATCAGAAGTTGCGCTATATTTGGGAGAATAGCATTTCCCAATTCTCACCCTTTGTGTCCTATTCAACAGATACAAATGCATGAATAAGTATGCTTGTTTAGAAATCCCATACTCAGCCAGTCTATGTAGAAGCAAGACATGATCCGAAAATAACAACCGCAGAGAAGCCGCAACATAAATCCCGCCCAAAAATTTGGAGTGATATGATATGAAAGTGCTTTATTGTCCAAGGATTATTACAATGAATAAATCTTATTGACAAAGCATGATTAAAATTTTGACACATACACAATTTTGTAGTCAATTGAATCTTGACACAAATACATATACCCTAAGTACAAAAGTACCACACTTAACAGAATACTAAGTAATACATGGCACACCTAGCATATCTAAATACTATCCTGCTTAAAGAATTCGTCAATGCCATAAAATGCCTTCGACAACGGCCGGTCTTTCAACTTCTTCCTAAACATCCTCAGATTTAGGCTACGTCTCATCTCCAAGCTTAGGTGGTTATATATCTTTAAGCCATTATAAATGAAGGAGTCTCTAATGAGGCTCAGGCGAGGGATAAGTAGGGGCACATGGTCTATCTGTCTCGTGAAATGGATTTGTTGGCGCTTAGGAAAATCGGTTTTGGTTTTATGAATAAGGCAAGCAGTTTCTAAGATGAATAAACAGGCAAGGGTTAGTATATTATTGGAAATAAAAAGAGGCTTGCAATGAGCTCTAGGATGGGCATTGCATAAATTTCTCACTGCTCTTTTCTGAAGGATGAAGACTGATTGGAATAAATACCTTGAACAGCCACCCCAGAACGGAAGGGCATATCTGAGGTGTGATTCAACATTCGCAAAATAAATGTTACGGGCGAAGTGTTTCCCCAATTCTTGGGACGTAATACGGATAGAGTAGCAGCCAGAGGCCAACTTTTTATTTAATTTTAGAATGTGATGCTGAAACTTTAGGCTATCGTCCAAAATCAGCCCAAGGAACCTAGAATTATCAACAGAAGTAATAGAATGATTACCTATCTCAATGTTGTTTACCATACAGTTAAACCCAAGAATGTGAGTCTTCGACAAGTTTAGACAGAGAAGATTAGAGTCGCACCATTCCTTAATTTTATAGATGTCAGACGACATATCAGCCCTGAGTTGGTCTACGTCGTGACCACCCCATGATACAGACGCATCATCCGCGAATGCCGTGATGGAACCAGACAAGTCAAGCTGAAGAAGATCGTTAATGAAGACTAGAAACAACGTAGGTCCCAAGACAGAACCCTGAGGGACACCGCATGGAACACTCTGCTTACTGGACGAAACACCCCCCAAAGACACAAACTGAACATGATCCGAGAGAAAGGATTGAAACCACTCAGAAGCCACACCACGGAAGCCATAAACCGATAGTTTCCGCAGCAGTATACCGTGGCTCACGCAATCAAACGCTTTAGATAAGTCACAGAACACTGCTGCGGAGGTCTCCCCTCTGTTGATACCCCGAAATAAATTCGATAAGAGATCAAACATAGCATCAGATGTACTCTTACCCTGTTGAAAACCATACTGGTGTTGATTTATTATCTTGTGTTTAACTAAGAAAGAAGTAATTCGTTTACGCGCAAGGGTTTCAACCAGTTTCGATGGTGTGGAAACAAGAGAAATCGGCCTATAATTTGACGGGGAACCATGGTCACCTCCCTTGAAGAGGGGAATGACCCTGGCAACTTTCAGGCTAGACGGAAAAATCCCCGTCTCAAATGATACGTCAATGGCGGAAGACAACGCAACAATGGCATCCATTGGTAACTGAGCCATTATGTTCAAGGAAATTCCGTCCTCACCAGCAGCCCTCCTGTTTTTCATGGATTTGATAGTTTCATCCACTTCTTGAGGTGTGGTGGGAGAAAAATAAAACGTCTCAGGAACATGGGCGTTGGGGAGATAAGATAGAAGGTCAGTTGCAGGGTGCAAGTCCTTCGTCAAATTTTTCGGCAACTGTGCAGTAGTAATTATTGAGGTCGCATGCGTTAATGTTGGATATTTTGATATTATTGGAAACTCTCCAAGTTATTTCACCAACAATGGACCAAGACTCTTTTTGCTGGTTGTTGGAATTACGCAAGCGTTTGGAATAGTACATCTTTTTTGCATTTTTGATAACTTGCCTGTACATCCTTCTGTACCCAAAGAAATAAGACCGGACCATTTCATTATTAGGGTACTTCTTCCGCACAGTATTCCAAAACCTTAGATTAGACGACGATGTGCGAATGCCCTTGGTCAACCACCGCCTGCGATCCCTGCTCCGTACCCTCAGACAGTGAACCGGAAAAGAAACATCAACAATGCTGGCCAACGACTCGTGGAAGCACTGCAGGGGGATCTCCGCATTCAATGTAGAGTCCCAATCGAAAGAAATGCAGCTCTCACGAAACACTCGGAATCCATGCGCGCTGTAGATCCTACCCGGTCTACTCACTCCCGGCAAGGTATTACATGCTAGAGGAATACTTGCTACAATAGCATTATGGTCTGATAAAGCCGGGTCAAAAACGTCACAAGGAACAGCATCGCAGACGTTAGAGGCAATGTAATCAATTGTAGTAGATGACGCGTCCGTTACACGAGTGGACTGATGGACATGCATGCTAATATTGAAAGAGTTGAATAAATTATGTAGTGCCAAGGTCGAACGATTATTAATGTCTTCAAAATCAATGTTTAGATCACCAGTTAAAATTATTTTGTGTTTTAGTGAAAATTTTGACAGAAGAGACTCCAGTCGATCTAAAAATATATAGAGATTGCATCCAGGAGAGCGATAAATGCATATTATAAAGCAATTTGATTCTCTGGAGTGTAAAATTGAGAACTCAAACTCCCTCTCAACGAGCATGTTATCAAACTTATCAAAGTGGTCAAAAGCCTGAGAGACCCCCTCACTCACAAGGGCGACAGTACCCCCGTACCCTCTACTCAACCTACAAAACTTGGAGCCAACACAATAACCGGGAACATATAAAGGCTCATCTGGCTTAAGCCAATGTTCTGTCAATAGAACAATATCAGGATAATTTAAACTTTCTAAAATAACAAAAAGTTCGTCAATTTTATTGCGAATTGACTGGATATTTAAGAGCAAAATTGAAATGCTCGTGTCATTTTTTACTCTAAAAAAGAGTTGTCAGAAGCAGATTTGTCAGAATCCAGACATACAGGCGGAACGCCGACCTCTAAAGAAGAATTATTTACTATTGAGTAGTCACTAATGCAAATGTGTTTCAAATTGGACAAAGTGAAAACACTCGTGAGAACACGGCTAGCTAGCACATAATTAACGAGATTCCGACAAAGATGCTTTTTACTAAGTCTATGCCTATTACCTAAAATAATGTTGTCGAAAATTCTGATTGAAGCATGATTGCTATGGAGAAATTGTTGGCACACATTGACAAAACTGATATAGCCACTAGGAACTGATTTTTTATAAGTTAAAGAGAATATTAAGTTTGTGAATGTGCCCATGGAAAACAACTTCCTCAAACTTTTAACATTCATATCCATATTGGACCTTAAATCTATGCATATAACTATATTGTCTCTATAGCTGAAAGAAGTAGACAACTGGAAGATTCGATCCGCCATTTGAGTCAGAGAGTAATCAGAATGCAACTCTCCACTGATCCAATTCACTGACCGGGCAGCATAGCACAGCATGCCAGACGAAATGCCCCTAGCACTATGGTCACCAAACACCAACACATCGGGCAGGTCAGGTCGGTGTAGACCGAGACTGCAATGAAGCTCGAGTGGTTGTGACCTGCTCCCGCGCATGAAGCGAGCCACCACTCTCCATAAGTGATGCACTCTGAACAAAGGCGAGGTCAACAACAGACAATTCATCGCATAAAGAACGCCCAGTCGCATCCGATGCAGGCACAGACAGGGGACCATTGTCGCACTGCCGATCATCAGTAGCGTGAGTTAAGGTATTGGACAATAGTATATTATTTTATATGGAGGAAAAGTAACTTTTCCTCCAAATAAAATATGCTGTTTTTTCTTCAAATGTCGACAAATTAATGCAAAAACATCTCTTTTTAATAGTAATAATATCTAATTATTATTAAAGATAAATGGGTTCGCAAGGCGGCTTAGACCACGGTCGTAGGTGGCCTTGCTTAGACCGGTGTCGATGAATTTAACATAAAGCTGTCAGTGGACACTGTCAACAATAATTATTTTTTAAGATGGCGTCTCCGATTGCGTTTTAATTCCGTATTGATAAGCAGTTATTGAGTAAGTTCGATTAAATAATAACTAATTTGTTCCTAAATTAGTGATTTTTAGAAATGCAGTAACAAATTGAGTGATAAATACAAATTGTAGTTTAATAAATCTTGAGTTGTTGACGCTTATTTTGTTGTCTGTTTGTATTGCATCTATGTTGCTATGACAACACTTTTACCTCCGCCGGCGGAAAAGTGAAAAGTAAAGCTCCGGCAGAGGAAAAACGAAACTTCACGGCCGCCTACACAGTCGAGTAATGACGGATTTACTGACGTTTGAAGAAAAAAGTTGTTTGAAGCTTTCCAGTTCACTTGAGAGAAATTGAATTTCCTGGTCTTGGGTCTCAATTGTTGTGTGCATTTGCATATTAAAATCTTTGATCTCAGATAAGGCATCCATAGATCTGCGCAGCTCCTCTTTATTAGTCTCATAATCAACTTTTAGAGCGTCTTTAGTTCGCTAATATAATTGCTGTCTGCTGTTTGGCAAGCACTATCATAGCTGGAGATACCTGATGGGCAAGTCTGAGTGAATATTGAGACTTTAGAGCAATATGCAGCATGGGCATTTTGGCTTAATTCAAATAATTTGCTTTTCAACGCATTGTTCTCGATTGTAAGGTCACGTTCTAATGACTCTGCCTCCCTGAGAAGAGTCTGATAATCAGTCTTAAGCCTAGCGATATGATTAGATCTGCCTACAAGATCAGCATTGGCTTCCTTTAGGGCTTGCGTGAGGCAGGACACTGATGTGGGATCCGAGCTGTTAGCCTGCTCGTAACAGTCCGCCGAGCATAAGACTAGGTTGTCGCGGAAGACCTCCACTCCTCTGGGTCTTTGAAGACAACTTTTATGGTAAATACTATGACATTGTATGCATATTAAGTTATTTTGCGACTTAGTTTTGCAGCACTGGAAAACCAAAGCCATATTTTCAGAAATCTATATAAAATTTGCCCAAGTTTAAAAATGTAAACACTCAATCAGTAAATAAGTAAATAAACAAACCAAGCAGACGACAAAAAAGCATGCAACAACATAAACAAACTAGGTCAGTGCCTCCAAAAAAAAAAACCACAAACACATTCCACAACTGTTCACTTTGCAGATAAGAAATAAAGTCAGGTATCTCGTATAAATACTTTGAATTAAATAGCAGGACCCACAAATCAATTAGATTAAAGTTACTTGAATTAATATTTCACCAATCTTCGTCAAAATCAAAGGGCAGTTACTCAAAACACTAATCAACATCTCACATAATTTTTAGAATTTTTGGTTTACTTTAGGGACTGTAAATCTTAGATTTTAACAGGAGCATATGAATGTGTGTATCACTTTCGACGACCGTGTACCTATCAAGGGAGGTAAACCGGCCAACTGTCATCTCCACGTGCTTGTCAGTTTGGTTTAGTCCGAGATTTGTTTAGTACAGTCGTCGACGACAACATTTTTGCGTGAACGCCAGTTTCCTTTGGTTTATCATTGAAGTGACTTCTTAAGCGAGGGTAAAGTAAAGTCAGAAAAAATTAAACTCTTATCAAATTGAAACGCTTTTCAAAGCGAAACGCCCCTTTAAATAAGCATGTTCCAGTATAGCTAGAGGGCTGAATTTTTTAGGACATGTAGCCGGGGTAAAATAACGATCCTGGATGAACACTGGACAAAGTACATCTGCTCCCCCGTTCGGCCAGGAGAGGGGGGGAGAAGAAAAAAATCTAAAATAATTCATTTCGGTAAAACGAGAAGAGCTATGGGGTCGAAATTTTTATGGTAGATGCGCCTCATGGGGAGCTACCTTTGACCATATGGGGAAGGGGCTGTAATTTAAGGGGTGATCTCTAATCAAATTGACGTCACGCCGATTAATTAAGCTAATTAAATCGAGTCCAATATGAATGAAAAGCTAAATAATAGAAAAAAAAATGCAATTAATAAAGACACGAGAAGCCCAAAACGTCTGCAATTAATAAAGAACTTGCCTCTTAAAATGAGGGCACCCTACGCGATACAATGGCAACAGACACTAGACGAAGCAAATTCCCAAAAACCTCACCCCGCGAGTTATTCCTGCATCTACAGTACTAAAACTAACGAAAGCACAACGTAATGGCCGAAGCGGAAATTTCTACGTTGTTAGTCGATAAAATCCAACTAAGGTCTCTGGGATTAAACTAGATTTTTAAATGAATCAACCAAAAAACTGAAAAGCTGGACAAAGCAAAGGACCCGTACCAGGCCGTAAACGTAGTCGTCTCGCGCCTGAAAAATGAAAACGACGCGCAGAGTTCTCACACCACATTATGACGAAGGCGCCAGATAGATATAAGTTCAAATTAAATCTCTGATTCAAATGTGGAATTGAAGAGTAAACCCGAAGTAGTAACAGCGGCGTACTATAAATTCACTTCTAGTTAACGACCAAAACGGAATGTCACAGAAGGCTTAAGACATGTTTTTCCCAGTTGAGATTTCTATCAATGTTCAGGCCAAGAAATTTTAGAGAATCCGCCACAAGGATCGACCTGTGTTCCATTTTTACATATAAAGACTAGTTGTTCTCCCCGACTCTACTGACAAGAATTAATTCTATCTTGTCAGTGTTAAGCTTAAGGCAACTCCCGCTACACCAGTCCGACATTCGCTCAACCACACGCGAACAACCCAAAGGGCGTAGACGCATCTGCCAATATCACTTAAATATGTATCATCAGCATACTGACAAACCCCACCACCCCGTAGACTGATCGGCAGACCATTCACATACAGCACTTACAAAAGTGGACCCAAAATAAATCTCTGCGGCACACCCTGTTTTATTGCGGTTTTCCCACAGGTGGTAGTGCCGTTATGATTGATGCTCAGAAGTGGGCCCTTTCCCTGAGGTAAGAACCAATTACCATAGCAGCCGTTCCCCTAAAGCCATAACTTTCCAGTCTTTACAAATTTCTATTACCTATCCAAAATACTTCATAAAAATAAGCTATATTCAAAATTTTTAATCAATCTATTAAGTGGTTCTTGAAATATAAGAGTTTAAATATGCAGAATTTCAAGCGCGTCTCGATCGGGGATGTGACGTAATAAAATAGGATCACGTCCTGTTGCTAGGCCGCGACCCGCGCCACCGCTTCGCGAGGTATACTGACGTTTCTGTCACTGTCATAGATAAATATACAACCCAACGCGACCTTCAATCTTATGACGTCACGTTTTCACAATGTTCCAGCGGCATTTTCTTATTTATTTTCACCCCTTTAAATTTCTCAGAAAAATCTGTTTTTTGGTATATCAACTTAATATGTCAAGATCTTTTGAATAAAATTATTTTTGAAAAATTGAAAATGAGCCTATTTATGATTGAGTCAAAGTACAATCGAGCAACTATCCTGCTATTTTCCACTTGTTCATAAACATATGTTATAGATTCAAATATGGCCATTTCTGTTGACTTTCCAGGTATAAACCCATACTGATGACTGTTGAGAATCTGGTGTTGAAATGCAAATTCAATTATGCGACTGCACAGTGCCCCCTCAAAAACCTTAGCCACTTAGTTGGAGCAACTATGCCTATCTCCTTTACTGAATATCGGTTTAAATTTAGCAATTTTTAAATCCTTCGGAAAAATTCCCAAAGTGAACGTAGAATTTATCATGAAAGCCACTGGACTAATTTCTTAAACTTCAGTAAAAATATAGGAATTTCGTTGATTTCAGACGAGCATTTATTAGGAAATTTCATTATTATATTAAAAACTTCCCAGTCATCAATGGCATCATTTGTGCCCACTTGGGTTGCAATAGGTATGTCAAACTGATCCAAGAACATCCTAATAATATTTTGTGGATTTTCTATTAGCTCCCCATTAAGTGATTTAAGTGAAATACATGAATGGGAGTTGGTTGAATATGTTCCAGATTATTTTAATTTTATTCTTAGAGTTTGCTATTCTGTTTTCGTTAACACTTGTTTTATGCTCAGAAAGAAATTTTTTCATATTGTTCATTCTCAGGCTTATAGAATTTGTAAATATTTTCATCGTTGGTTTGTTTATACAGAACATACAGAACTTTCACACGGCCAGCAAAGGACTTTAATTCCGCGCTTACCCAGTGAGGCTGTTTCTTTACCCGAGAATTAGATATTGAAAAAGATATATTAAAATAGTATAGCATTATATTCCCAAAGGCAGTGCACTGATCATTTGGGTCATCAGACACATATACATTCTCCCAGGATTCATGCCGCAAATGCCTCTGAAAATTGTTAATAGGTAGTTGTTTGACTAATTCAGATTTCACATATATCTTCTGACCAAAATAATCAGATACATCAGTTGCAGTACGCCAGGAATTAGATATTTCCAGGGGTATGGGGTGTACCAGTATATTTTCCAAATAAACAAATATTTATAATGTATGACATACAGTTGCATTTGTTTGAATC
Source organism: Pissodes strobi (assembly GCA_016904865.1). Taxonomy (NCBI): domain Eukaryota; kingdom Metazoa; phylum Arthropoda; class Insecta; order Coleoptera; family Curculionidae; genus Pissodes; species Pissodes strobi. The sequence continues at coordinate 25,220 of JAEQML010049324.1, read as the reverse complement.
ATACCAAAGGCGAAAACAATTTAATCCTTCGCAATACACCTCCCCTTTATGATTCAGAATGAATTATTTATGCTTAATCGAATATATGCAACTAATGGTGCAATAATTACATACACAATTTTAAGCAATATTATGATGTTTTCAATATGTTCTAATATAGGATATTTACGAATTTTTCTTCAAGATACATATCAGACAAAAATGAAAATATATTATTGACCACGATCATTTCTAATCTTACTTTAATCAAAATAATTTACCAAACGAAACAAAATCTACATAAATTTCTAAATGATATTTGCGAAATTAATGATTAGCATATTTTGATCGTAAATGTGAATTGGAGGGTTCACAGTGGGATTAAACCCCTATTGTATTTTCCCCAACGTTTGCTAAGCGCCAATACGTTATGAGGTTTTAACGCGTTTTGGGTTCAGGATTTTAACAGAAAAAACTGAAAAATTCCAACATTAGATAGACATTAGGAGCCTAAAACAATACAAGTTATTTGTCCTATATATTATCACTAATTGACAATTAGCTTGTATTGTTTTAGGCCCATAATTTCTTTTCTGTAATTGAATATTCTAGTTTTTCTGTTGAAATCCTGAATGAGAACTTCACGGATCGATGGGAAATAATCTCAAAGCTCTAATCTCATTATATACTCTCCTATTTAATTATAAGTAATTGAATCATGCCGTTAGCGAAACAAACATTCATTGCGCTAAATTTAGTCTACAGATACCCAATAAATTCATATTCAATTGCCCAGCGTCGAATGCAGGATGTAACAATCGAATTTTATCAATGCAAATTATAATAGGAAGCGAATTAAAATCGAAGCACACAGTTGTTATATGAAGATATATAGTGACTTCCTCCCTATTCTGTAGGAAAAGCTAAATTTTCCACCTTATGCTACATCCACTAAAATCATAATAATAATAATACTATCAACGACAATTACCAGGACAACTATTGCATGGTTAAAATCTTAAAATATCATGATAGAATCCCTAGTTATTTGCCAAATTTAAGGCCCCTTCTTCTAAAGAAATTATGGATTCTACCTGATAATAAGTATAGGTCTGAACCAAATGATTGATAGCATCAGAATGCTACACAAGATTCCATTAAATTAAACACTTAAAAACTCAACTTACCCCAGCCTGGTTCTTGACAAAATACGAGCCGCTGGACCCCTGCGGTATCCTTTCGGGAAATATGCCATTGTCTATCGCGGTCTCGGCTTGCCAGACCAGATCGCTGAACTCCGGATCATCTACGAACAAAAATTGGAATCAGTTGGTGAGACCAGCTGCAATATGGAGTAATGCTCAGACGGGTGAATAGTATCCGAAACTCTTTTTGATGATCTCAGCATCGGCTCTTTCTGCTTTATACAATCCCCAACTCAATGGAATTGATTTAAATGATAATTGCAATTACAAATTACTCTATTTCAACATTGCACATGGAAAAGTTTACACAACCCACCTGGAAACTGATTGTAAGAGACCTCAAGCCCCCCTAGAAGAGGCTGAGACTCCCGGTTGATCCCCGGCGAATCCAAGTTGCCGTCGAACGCGACTTCCGGGACCAGGGGCACGTCCTCGCCGTCGCTGCTGTGGCACACCACCACCGAAAGGGGCACGGGTCGCGGGACTGGCTCGGCAACGGCGCCGGTGTTCACTAGGATGCCGACCGTCTCGCTTGCACTCATCACCCGAAGATCGCCGCCCTTCTGTTCTGCATATGGGGTGCTATATGGGAGGCTACTAGAATTACATTATATATAGATCAACCCTGTCGAACATGTTATGAGACAAGTAGAATATAAAGAAGTATGTACCTAATAGCAAATATTATCAAAATATTATGACTAATATAAAGAGATGCTTAGTAATCTAGCAAATTAAAGGCATCACTACTTCAAAATTGAAAGCATGTATTACCCAGGTAAGTTTTTAATGTAAATATTAGGCTCTTCAAACCATTACAATGGATTTTTGGTTACTTAAGTTTAGCTGTTTATTTAGGATTATAATCAATAACATAAGAATTTAGTTCTTGGCCAATATTGACATCAACCCTAGAGGGTTTATTAAAATATGTATAAACAGAACAAATCCATCAATTGTATGGATAATGGAATAATTTGACGGCAATGAAGCTAACAGCCATACTACCTCATTTTGAAGCTAAATATAAAACCCTTCCACACATTAGGATAAATAAATCCATGTATATATGAACTTGATGAAAAATAGCATTACTCTGCATCTTCTTAAGAGAGTAATATGTATATATTTATAGGCAGCTTTCAATCTGTTATGCATTTCTAACCACATTTCACCCTAAAAAGGCACTTACGAAACCAATGGACCATGGACATTGTCTTTTACAGAAAATAATGAAACTATCTACTGTAAAATGTAAAAACAGATACTAAATACAGAGGAAAACAATATTTATTACCGAGGCAAGTTTGATTATGTTCAGTCAGTTTCTCAATTGTACTCAATCGAGCATATATTCCTTAAATAATATAATTTAGATTATGACTCGAAATTAACATCATTTTAAACTAATGATAAAAATACTCATCATCTATCTTAAGCTTGAACTAAAATGAGCTAAAGTCCAGGCCACTGTATGCTGATGAAGCAGGTTTCAATTTAGCAACAATTGTCAATAAAAAAAAAAGGTGAGTTGATGCTTTATCAATATGGATACCACGAGTGATTGACAAACATGACACATTTTAGATATTACACATAAAATGGGGATTTTTCGAGTTTCGGTTAAATACCTACTAGGAATGTCGGACATTTCAGTGCATAAAATTTAACCAAATATATCCTTGTCAGATTATCAGCACTGGCCTTAACTGAAGCAGAATAATAAATGCTTAAGCATGTAAAAATCATTAACCGCTTGAACTCAAAACAGAATACTTAAGAAACATGTAAACCTAAGCTTCTCATTATGAATCACTCATGCCAATATTTATTTATCTGTATAACTTCAGATGTCCGTACAAAGGATACTATGGAATGATATAATTTCATCGGCAATTACCTGCTATAATTTCAATAATAAAGGATCTTCTACGCGTTAACATTTATTTTTTTTCTCGGCGTTGAATTGGACGAAACCACTGCCTAACCTGAAAAGTATTTGTTTTTCCTGTCTTTCTTGCCTACAACTAAATAATTGACTAGAATATGCAAACGTCAAATTAATTCCCGCTATTTCATAACATTTTTACGGTAATTATCAACACAAAAAGACGAGTTTTTAGCATTTTTAACACCAAACAGCCAGCTGATTCCAACAAGACATTAACAAAATGACATAAACCAGAATGTGAACTGTCATTGTCAATTATCATTTTAACTCCGGCATCTCGACAGTGTTGCCTTGTTTACTCATATTCATTTAGGTTTTCTAACTTCAGTTTATTACAGTATAAAGGCGATGGCACGGCACAATATGTGCCGGGGCAATGGTATAATTTATTTAATGGGTAAATACCAATAACAACAACTCAAAATTTTGATTTTATTGAGAAATAAGACAGCTGCCAAACATTTAATCATAATTGGAGAAACGGACCTCTACGAGTAGACGTTACCCGTACCACATCAGAGGGCTTCAGAGTTGCGCGCGCGCACTACATTGTTGACAAGAATGTCTAATATTACATTTCTCGCATGGCCCTCCGTTCGCTTCGCTCGTTATAGGGGCGCAACGAACAAAAACTAACCAAATCTAACTCAAGGCATGCCCAAAATAAAGAAAAAAAACAAAAAAAACAGGTTTTGCCACTGGAATCGAACCCGGGCAACCATATTGAAGACTTAGCATCCAACCCCTGAGAGACGGACTAATTGACAGTAATTCGCTAGACCCTAAAGATTTGGTTTGTCAACAATGTAATGTGCGCGCAACTCTGAAGCACTCTGATGCGGTACGGGCAACGTCTTCGGTTGGATGCTGAGTCTGCGACACAGCGCTCCGAGTTCGATCTAGTGAGAAGACGTGCTTTTTTTATTTTTAATACTATGTGCAAAAAGCTTTTTTTCTTCATTTTGGGCATGTCTTGGGTTAGTTTCTGTTGGTTGCGTCCCAGTATCGACGAAGCGAGCGGAGGACCATGCATGAAGTGTAATATTAGACATTTTTGTCATTAATGTGATGCGCGTGCAACTCTAGAGCCCTCTGATGTGGTACGGTCAACAATAAGTTTATATAAGCAATGGTATAAGTAACAAATAACATAACTTAAACCTGAAACAGTATTATTTTTTAAAATTTTCTCACGCAAAAGGGAATCCTATTATGAGAGCCCTGTAAAGTTGAAAGTATTATGACGATAAATATACAATTCAGAACATAGGGTGGGCATTTCGTTGTTGGTTTTAGTAAGAAAAGAACGCTTATGATGCTAATATCTTTACGGCAAAGTTCCTCACATCCACACCTTTACCATTGTTTATACAGTGTTATAAAAACAATGCCTTTGTTAAAATACTACGCCAGTAGGCAACACCGCTTTTCGGTTTGCTATAATGGTGGCATTTTTCTTTTTATTTGCGTGATCACGCCAGTCTTCTCTTTGAATCGGTGTTTTATAATTAGTGTCTCGCCGCTGTGGGAAGCCTGATCTGTTAACACATTGTTTCATTTCACGCGTTTTTATATAATTTTTCGAGAAAAGCCGGAATGTGAGAGTTTGGCTCATGTGCCAAAGCTAGAACGCAAAGTGGTTTGACGTCCGGTCTTTGCAGTTTTTTTTTTAATTGGATTAGTTAGCTTTTTGACGTGCGTTGGGTTAGATTTTGTTGGTTGCACCCCGAAGAGAGCGAAGGGCATTGTATGTAGTGAAAATGTTAACAACATTGACGAGCGGAGTTCGGGATCATGCTCTCCACAGCGGCGAGACGATAGTGTTTTATATGCAAAGCATCTCGGAAACAAAGAGAGGAGCTGATAATAATAAACGATCCAGCCCGCCATATCAAACCATGCAATAATATATGGCACCGATTATATTGAATACATTTAAAAATCTGTAAACATTTTAATGTTTCTTCGCTAGGTTCCGACAGTATGTAGAGTAGATCCGATATAACGACATTGCCATGACAAAGCTAGGAAAATATAATAGCTGCTAAACCGCAAGAGCCCATAACTTCAGGAAAATATAATAGCAGCTAAACCCCACGCAAAACAAATGATCCCGAGTCGGCCTGTACAAATTTCGAAGTCAATCTTAACATGACCAATGACGTCAATTCGTTACGCATGACCCTCCGCTCGGTTCGGGGCGCAACCAAATAAAACTAACCCAAAATTACAAAAATAAACAAACAATCTTAAAAAAAATTAAAAGGTCTCCTGCCACCGACGACGGGAATTGAACGCGAGACGCCATATCGGAAACCCAAGATCGTACCACTAGACCACGACGCATCTTGAAATCATTTTGCTAGACCGTATGGAAAGTCAAAAAAGTCAGATGTATCTTTTTAGCACTGGCGGTATATCGGATTAAGATGCCAGCAATTTTGAAAATTATAAAAGGTTTTATTATAACCGTTCGAAGAATACAAAATTTAAATGTCATACAAGAGCCTCCTCCGGCGTTGTCAAGTTACTTCAAAGAGAACAAAACTAAAGCTGCATTTACATTCAATTTGAAGTCCAAGTCAAAGTGCAATTCGCAAATATGTCATTTACATTGAACGAATTTTTAGGTTACGTAATTATACGTATGGAATGTTTTATTTTGTGTGTTGTATATTGCCAGATAATTACGAAACATTTTTAAGAACAATTCCTCGTTGAAATCGTTTTTTTCAATTACAGTGCCTTCAAAAAAATCATTTTCATCAAAGTGGGGTCCTTCAAAGTCCATTTTACATGTGTGCAAATTGTTTGATACAAATGTTAATTTATTCTAACACAAAATTGAAATTTACCTAATCCATAGATAAATTAGACCTGACCTAAACAAAGCAACATTAAGAATATTAAGATAAACAAAAATAATCTAACCTATAAATTTATTTTCTGCTTGCGTTTGGCAAGCAGCTTAACAAAATTCAAAGTGCACTTCAAAGTCAACTTCGAATTTTCTCCAATGTAAATGCTACGTGCTGTCACCATATGACAAGCAGGCAAATTTCAACTTGAATTTGACTTCAAATTGAATGTAAATGCAGCTTAACGTGACCATTGGCACGGGAAGGGAGTAGATGGGTAAAACCGGCAGCTATTCTGCTACGGGTTGGCTCCACGATTTGACAAGCGTCAAGCGTTGTCAAAGACTTCACGCATTCTCGAGCAGTGGCGTTTCATGAATATTTTATTATTATCCCAACAAGCATATGCCTTATTAGGTACATTCTCGTCACTAAATTATATCTGTTATTTTATACTCCATAATACTTCTATTACACACAATCACAAAATGCAATGATTTAAATATAACAAATATATTTCCTTAAAAGATCAAAACAATGTACGCCACTGCGCGACAGGCCATTTTTAAGCCTTGAAAATGGCCTGTTTCAAGGGTAATTATGTGATTCTTATTAGCAATCATGACTGAAAATGTTAACAAAGCTAATATAAAATTACAAAGAAAGGCAGGCTGAACAGTGGCGTAGCTAGAAATGTCGGCGCCGGGGGCCAAACCTATCCGCTGGCGCCTAAAACAAACCTATGTCTAGCTCGTAACGTAAAGTAAATTTTATTTTTCTTTTATTTTCCCTATTCAAGCACTTTACTCGATTCACTAGGCAAAATTAAATTGTAACCTTATCTTATCCTATTACCACCGAACTACCCATTATTTCTTCTAAAAATGAAATAAAAAATTGACGTCAAACGATTTAAAACAGTCAAATCAATCATATGTACGAAACTCTGAAAAACACATACTTTTTTACGACCAAGATTATCGCAATTTTTGCCTTTGAAGTGCATGCCGCCTTAGCGTTCGGCCACAACGGTGCACTGCACCGCACCGTACAGGGTTAGGGTATATATGAGCACGGCTCTGGTGCTCATCGATTCGCGTCTATACACAGGAATATTACTTTGGCACCCTGGCTTCCGCATGCGCAGAATATGAGTGACGTATCAATCAACGCCACTTACACTACAAATACCTCAATTACCAATGTCTACGATGCAGCGCGTTCTTTTCGAGCGGCCTAGTGGTGTAGTGGTTAGAGCATTTGCTTCTCATGTGGGCGGCGTGGGTTCGATTTCCGTCGGTGGCAATGCGTTTTTTTTTCCACTTTTTTTTAAGATCATGTTTGCTTTTTTATTAATTTGGTTTAACTTGGGTTAGTTTTAGTTAGTTGGGTTAGTAAGATTATGTTTGCTTTTTTTTTAATTTGGGTTAGTTTTGGTTAGTTTCAGTTAATTGGGTTAGTAAGATTATATTTGCTTTTTTTAATTTGGGTTAGTTTGGATTAGCTTGGGTTAGTTTCAGTTTTGTTTGGTTGCGCCCCGGAGCGAGCGAAGCGAGCGGAGGGCCATGCGTGAAGGCCTAGACACTTATAAACGAACGCACCTATACTCTGCGCATGCGGAAGCCAGGGAGCCAAAGTAATATTCCTGTGTGTAGGCACGAGTTGCTCATCGCACCTAGCCTGGCTTCTGCTTCCCACAGTAGTGGCCTCACTGGCGCACCGCACCTCGCCCTGTCCGCTAAGTTTGTTTCTAGATATTGACTGGCAAACATGGCATTTACTTCATCATCTTCTTCTAGTGAAGAATATATTCTTTGGCTCAAGCTTAACAAAGTATGTATAGACAAAAATCCAAAGTAGCGGCTCATCCCGTCAACAAAATTCGAAGCGACTATGGGAAATTTCAGCACCTTTATAAAGATCTCAGAAAAGATTCTTGAATATATGAGGATTTTAAATAAATTTGAAAGCCGTATTAATAACACTAGGAAGAACTGCCATTCCCAACGCAAATACCACCCCCTGTATAAAAAATAAGCCTTTTTAACGACGTCAAATACTTTAAATTCTATACCTGTTGTTTGACATTCATCTCCCACTTCTTTCCAGCCTTTTGTTAAAATCGCACTATTGTGATGATGTGGTGACTTTTGATTTTCTTGCCCCAAATAGCTTCTCTGACAAACAAGGGCCAGGCGGCGAAGCTCAAAAAATACTAAGCTCAATTTCTAGGAGTTATGCTCTAGTACCAGGCTAAGTGCGAGGCGAGGGGCGATGTGTCATTGTGGCCGCTCGCATCCTTAAGAATGGATTATTTAGCTTTGCTTGAGCGATGCTATGGTCCAGGATAGGTGCGGTGCGCCGTTGTGGCCGCCCACTTACGCAGCGTTTTTACAAATTTGCGTGGACCGGTATATGTATTTTCATTCCTTGTATTTACGTATAATAAATAACAAATACCGAGACACAAAAGGTATTGGTTGGATAGAAAGTTAAATACATATTTTGGTCTTTGATTGTATTATAATTTAATTAATTTAAAAAACCAGTTAAGCACATGCATGAGCATTGGTAGCATTAGCATATTAATGAATTCGGAGCGGCGCCTAATTTCTCCTGGCGTCGTGGGGCCTTGCCCCTCCTGGCCCACCCGGTAGCTACGCCACTGAGGCTGAAGTATAGTCGTAATAATATTTTGAAATAATCTATATCTCAGCTCACACAAAGAAAATAAATAATAAATATTAGCGTTAGCAAGAACTAGGTGTAGAATATATTTGCCTGTAAAAAGTAATTCCAGGCTCCTTTCGTACATTGCGACTTTGACAGCCATAAGAACAACAAAACACTATATTGTTATGGACAAATTGAAGTATTTTCAGAGTTTTTCACAACAAAAATCACCAAAATACACGGAGGTGCCGCTTTGAATGTCTGGCTCCTATTAATGGCGTCCGTTCGATTTTTGATTACACGCATGCGCGCAGCCGTAAAGCGAGATTATCTGTCCACTCCCTTTCCTTGTCAAAGAACGTGACACAACACCCATACAACTGTCACCGGCCGTCATTTTTTCGTTTCCGTTTCCAGTCCATTTTGTTTATTAGCTGTGTTGGACGTAAATAAACTGAAATTTTACTAATTTTAGAGCTTTTTACCATGAATAATCAGATTCAACAGGAGAAAATGGAAGAAGATACCCCAATAACTTTGGGACAACCTTTAAGCGACTTTTTGCTTCAGCTGGAAGATTATACTCCAACAGTAAGTGAGATTATCCTGTTCAAGATCTTCAACTAAATTGCAATCTATTTTATTAGATTCCAGACGCAGTTACCGCTTATTATTTGAGATCTTCTGGATTTGAACCCAAAGATCCAAAACTTCTGCGACTCATCTCTATCGCTGCCCAAAAATTTATATCGGATATCGCAAACGATGCTTTGCAACACTGCAAAATGAGAACTTCCAATTCTACAACCAGTCACGGTAGTAGCTCAAAGGTAAACTTTTCTTTATATTATTGCAAAAGCTGAGCGAAACTAACCTTACTTATTTGTAAAGAATTGAAGATTTATCGTTGTTTGTTTGCAGGCTGCGAAAGGTATTAAAGATAAGAAATACTGTTTAACAATGGAAGATCTCACTCCTGCCCTTGCAGAATTTGGAATAGTAATTAAGAAGCCCCATTATTATGTATAAATTTCCTTTTTTTTTGTTATTTCAGATCAGTCGAGGTATAATCTGTACAGTGGCACCGTCAGAATTTTGTATTAGGGGGCTGCTAAGATTAATTTTTTTCAAATATAATCATTTTTAATATGAAAATCGTCTGGATAAGTTTGGGCTACTGCATCTCTGGGTGTACGGAGGTTTTTGGCTTGTATATGTTAACACCAGGAGGGAAGTCCTAATTTAAAGATCGTTAAAAAGTAGGAAATTACAGTATTTTATTTGTTTTTTTTTGGAATCACATTTTTTTTTAGCCAAGATGCACACCATATTTTGAAGTACAGTTACATTACCTATTTTTTAATGTAATATATTGATATTTAAGAAAATTAAACATCTTTTAATAATATAATTGAGCCATAAGTATTGCATTTGTACACGTAAGTGGGTCCAGATGGGGCATAAGTAGTTTGATATCATTTAAAAAATTTAAATTTTTCATTATTATTTGCAGACACAAGTTTCCTCTCAATACATTTGCAACGAGCAATGGTGAAAATAGGACTAAATATTTGGGACAGTACCATATAAAAAACATGTATCGAACTTAACTTAATCTAAAGGTATAAAACTCAAATTTCATCCACAAGACGAGATCAATGAAATGACTACAAAAATAAATTAACTACTTGAGAAAATTGGCACTATTAAAAGATAACTAGATAAATCCATTAATCCAAATATGGCAAGATATATTTATCCACAATGGACATGTTTAAATGCCATTCGAAGTGGTTTATTCCAGGCACTGTAATGATTTTCAATTTATTTTTTTGAAGCAACGTTTTGAGACCTATTTTGTCATCCTTGTAAATGTCTCTTTCCATGAAGTTTATAACGGTCCCATTTGAATCGTAATACCCAAATTGACTACAAAAAAAAAGGAAGATATTAATCCAAGGAATTTTAAACACATTGCACCTCTAGTGTAAAAATTGTGTATTGTGGATAAAAATGTGAAGAGAGAGTAAATAAGTACCTAGATTGCCAAGGAGTAATAACATTATCGTCAGGCCCTCCTATAAGTACCATAGTTTTCAGTTTCGTCAAAGCATCCTTAAACTGCCGACTGCTATTTGATGGCAGCTCGTTGTTCACATAAGGCAAATATTGCGAATATTCCACATAGAGGCTTCTATGATACGGATCGTTCCAGTAATTTCCTATTGAAGTGTGCTGACCCACTCTAGAATAAAACAGTTCATACGCCGTCTCTAAAGCTAAGCCTGGGAAATATATGTGCAAAAATTGGGCTGAAAAAATTGGTGTGTTATGAGTGCTAGGTGCCCCAAAAAGAAAAAAAAAATGCCAAAAGGCTCTCTAATAGCAAATTGATTACTTACTTCCATATTGACCTGCTTGAGGACCACTCAAAGATATAAAATTATGAACCGTATGGTTGGCATTGGCTTGTAGAATTGTTCTGGCTAAGAGAGCGCCTTGTGAATACCCTATAAAAACACAGACAGTGAATTATAAATTTGAGAAAGGCCGTTTCTGTACTAACCCAAAAGGTGTATGCCACCAGGATGCATTCGAGTAAAGTTATTGAAGTCCTGGCTAATTTGTTGCACCTGATAATTCATATTATCCAAACTTGACCATCCGCCAAACATTTCTATATTGTAAATTGTGGTTCCCGGATGCTTCTGGAATTTGAATAGGCACTTATAATAATATCATTTCCAAGTGAGAAAAACAACTTACCTCTAAGATACGAGCTTTTATCAACTCCATACTTTCATATCCAGTCAAAATTCCATGCAGAAGTATCACAGGCTTGTAGCAGTATACCATATTTAGTATATGAAGCAACAGGAAAATTATTTGATACATTTTTAATACTGGAATTCCAGAGGTAGATAACTGGTACGTCTGTTGTAGGACAATATATAGGTCAATAATTATTGACGTCAAAGTGGAGGTGGCTACGCAACAATCATCGTTTTTATTTGATAAATTTGCGTGCTATATTAAACAAATTGGCAAATCATTACGACCTTCTTTGTTTACAAATTTTACAACGAACGTCAATAGCCGCGTTCGTTTTTGTCATCTTTTACTTCGATTTGCTCTAACATTTTGACAGGCACGTGACTTGGATTTTCCTTTTAAATACACAGAACTCGTGACTGTCAAATTTTCAGAGCACATGGAGGAAAAAGATGACAAAAACGAACGCGGCCAATGTAATTATGAAAGATCGATTCTTAAAAAAAAAATTGTTTGGTGTGTAATACAGTGGTAGATGTCACTACTGGAAGTCTAAATCATGGCCGAATACAATCAACCCATGAAATAGAAGAAGCGGCAACAATGCGTAGTTGTCAAGCAGGAATTAGGAACGAACCAGTATTTATAGTTATAAATAATAGCATTTCCGCTTAATATAGGTTTTTCATATAAAGAAAGATACATATGTGTGTGTTTAACAATAGAAAAATAATTTCAACTTTATATACTACGACATAATGTAAATACTATATTAGACCATTTTTGGTTTCAAGTAATAAAATTATACATTTCTTGCTAGTTCCTTACTTAAAAGTTAGTAGTAAAAATCAGTCAAGTATCTTGCGTTGCGCGACTGATTTTTTTAAATAGCAAGAAATTGTAGAACCTAATTCGCCTCATGTAATAAACAATACATTTGCATGCCCTGAATTTAAAACTACAGGAATATTGATATTAACCAATTTTATTAAAAAAAAAAGCCAAGTGACCATATTTACCATAAGAAAGCCTTTGATAAGAAGTAGCAATTTAATATTGTTTAATAACATTGCCAATAACAAATTTGACATGTTAATACTGCCGCTAATAATAAAGCGTAATTCATAATAAGCATTCGTGGGTCAAAATAATCAATGTTTCACATAAATTACTTCAGTACGAAACATCGTACATTTTCTAGATCATAAAATTACCAATCAGTTGAAAGATATCGAATCCTTCCATCCAGACAACAAATCGAGTATGGCAACAGCGCACTATTGATTTGTAAATGAAGGCGGCAATGACTATAAGGAATGAAATATCATATATTTAATACTACTAAATATATGTGAAATATAGTAAAAACCTTGATCGTTTGCTTGGTTATAATATTACTAACAAAGAATGCACGACTGAAATATTGCTGGCTAGCCCAACGCCACCTTCTCTAGGTGGCGTTGGCTAGCCTATAATTTGTTCAATATTTGAAACGCCATATGTGACGCACTGGGATTGACATTTTAAGATCCTTTACAGGCGTAGCCGACTATATCAAAATCGGCCTCTCCTATTGGTCGATCCGCATGGCCCTCCGCTCGCTTCGATCGCTACGGGGGCTCAAGAAAAGGAAACTAACCAGGCGCTAACCCACTCTAACACAAGACATACCCAAAATCAAGAAAAAAAGCTGTTTAGAAACATAATCTTTAAAAATATATAAAAAAAAAAGCAACGGGGTTCGAACCCGTGTTTTCCAGGTGAAACCCAACGATATAAACCTCTACACCACAAGAGCTCTTGCGAGAAATCGATTGCATCACGAAGACATATTTTAATACGAGATGGATCGACCAATAGGAGAGGCCGATTTTGATATAGTCGGCTACGCCTGTAAAGGATCTTTATATGCCTGGGATTGAATCATATTCTAATGTTTATATCAATAGATGGCGCAATCCGTGGCAAAAACTGTCACTCGTGCCACTGTCACTGTCAGTCATCTGTCAATTTTTAGGGTGAGGTTTTATTATTTACAAAACAATGTGAGACACCGTTATAAAACAGTAAAAATCTCAATTAGAATAGTTTAAACTAGGAAAAATGTCGCTACGAAACGCGGCCGCAGAATATTTCAGTAATTTAAACCCTATCGCTTCGAGAATCTATGCCGATTTGCAAGAAACCAAAGGTGCTTACGAAGACTTCTGGAACAAGTTGTCTCAGGAGGAACAAGAACAAATTTTAACCGAAAGTATTATCAAACCCGAAGTATCTGTTCAGTACAGCTCACCGCAGCCCAAAATAAGCAATGAATACGCTCTCAAGATAGTTGTCGACGATCATTGCTCGTACCGAGATGAACACTCGGGTCCCTTCAGTTTCAGAACACGAAGCCAAAGAAATTTGACTGTTTTTAAAGGAGAGCAACCTAAGACTAAGCGCAGTGAAGACCCAGTGAAATCTAGACCTAAACCTATACCAAAGGTAAGTTTTTAAAGCTTTGTCAAGTTAACTAAATGTATGTTGTTGGATAGGGTGTGTGAAGTCAGCATTTTCTAATTTTTGGGTAGCTTTGGTTGGTTCTTACGAGGGAAAACAATCCCAACTATGACAAAGGCCTGAAGCAGACGAGATAGAATTTAATGTCATTTTTAAAATATTCATTCAGGCATTCAATACGTTTTGAGTTGGTAAAATTGCTGTTAAAAGCCTAAAAATATGCCAAGTATAAAGGATGATTTTTGTTCTAGCCAACAAATGTACCTCTTTACGCTCAAGACATAGACTTAGGAAACATATCAAGTGTCTCGAATAACGAAGACGGACTGAGTTCAAATTCGAGCACCCTACCAAAAACTGGATTAGACTTTTTGGATAATTGGTAGCTTTTTACTGATCGAACCTGGTTATGGAAAATTGTATTATTTTATTAAGACTTACCTGCTACCTAATGTGTATGAACTTTTAATTTATTATTATAATAACATTTATTTTCATTCATGTGTTCAACAATGAAGACAAGCCAGTAAGTAATCTTAATTAGGTGGCATTGTGCTATTATGAGTTTTGTGGGTTCTGGTACAGTTAATGACCCACTGAATTTTGCACTATTCTTTGGTTTATTTGAAAGCTTAACTTAAATAGAACAGATTAGAACACATAAATCGGTGGACCATAGACCTTTTCTTTAAAAATTCACAAATTAAGCCCAGAAGATGTTTTTTCTTGATTTTGGGCATGTCTTTTGGGTTAGTTTTGTTTAGTTGCGCCCTCAAAGCGAGCAGAGGGCTATGTGCGAGTGAAATATTAGTAGAGACGAAGAACCAGTTGCTAAAATTTCCATATATTCATATACCCGAGAAAGTAGTAGTGGAAGTTCGCCATTCTAAGTCAATTTAACCTCAAAACTCGAATTTTGAGGGCTTTTTTTTTCTCTTAAAATACTCTATAAGACACCACCTTTCTAGTGAAAGAGAGAAAATTGCGAAATTCCATGGGCCGTTAACTTTACCAGACCCAGTTTTGTGATTTTGACAAAGATAAATTATTAGTAGCTTGATCTTATTAGAAATATTTAGTCATACTCTTTCGTACTGTCTTAAATATTTCAAAGTTTGTATGTGGTTGTCATTAAAAGGTGCTATTGAAAATGAAGCATTCAGTTCATTTTAGTTAATTAGTCGCTAAACATATATTTTGTATTTTAAATATGAAAGTAACTAAGAAAAATCAGTTGCATATTAATTATTGTAAATTGACAGAAACTTGCTCCATTGTGGTTTCTGTACATTCTTAAAAAAACCTTAAAAAACCACTTGATTGTCGAAAGACAAGATCCCATAGATTGTTATAATTTTAAATGAAATGAAATTTCCCCCAAGATTTTTTATAATGGGACAAATGACTAATATTAGAAATTATATCAGTATTACTGTTTGATTAAGTTAATTAAATAACAACAGTTTTGGCCAGAAGATAACACTCAAATGGTAATGCTAATATAATATTTAACAAAATCTTGTGTGAAATTTCATCTCGCTAAAACATAAAATAATCCAGAGACTTTGTCTTTGGACAATCACCCAGTCTTTTAAAGTATTATAAAGAAAACATGGAAGATAAATGAAAAACTTGGAAGAAAACTTTCATATCATAACTGTGTCGAAAAACTAAGTTCACTTCACTTCTTACCTTCTAAACTTTTCTCATTATCTGATAAGGAAAAGCCCACAGTTGTCACCAACTCCGAATCCAAATAGTTACGAGACCAAGAAATTTCGATCATATTAAATTCTAATTTAAGACAGAATTACTGCCGTGTGCCTTTTCAAGTTATGCATTTTTCTCTCTAAAGTGCAGACATTAACTTTTATTACCCTCATATACGCTAAACTTAAATATATCTTCCGAAAACTTCGTTTTATATCTCGAATATGAGTAAACAGGACCGGCACTCGGTTTTATTTAATGTCAGACCGAAAGGTATTGCAAATATTTGCCAACATGCTGAAGTCGCGAGTTATATTGATTTTTTAGTTTTATTAAACTTGTGGAAAATTAAATCGATTATTTATTATCAATGGAAAGTTTAGAAAAAAGAAACCGGTGCGCGGCAGATACCATATTAGGTTAGGATATTATGAGTGAAGTTAGACTCGATCGTTCCTGCAAAAGCCTGAAATGGCAACGTCGCTTAGAGGCTGCAGACAAATCATTTACGAAATTATTATTACACTTTAACCAGTAATAAATAATTTTTATCGTCTAAAATATTAAATTGCCTGTCTAAATAACGCATTGCGATTGGGCAAATGTAATTTGTTAAAACAAAGTAGGTATGCAATTATTTAAATTTAAGTTTAATTACGATATAGTCAACAGAGCCAGATGAAAATTGACCATAACTCTTTTGACAGTTCTAACCACCAATACAGCCGGGTCTAAATGTACGTTGACGGGGCTTTATGAAAAGTCTTTTGTTTTGGCGGGTCTGATTTGTACTTATTTTCATTATTGTTACGGGTTGTGTACTTAATTAACATTTAATGACTATTACGGCACGCCTACAGTCCGAAGCGTAATTTCATACACGTCCCTTAATAGGTATCATTAAATGCTCATTGCATATTACAGATACAAAATCAAATTAAAACATCGCCTTGGGTCGACTCTGTTCCCCTAAAATTCAGTTTTATATCTTCAAAGGGAATAAACTCACGTATGACTCGACGCAAGGGATTTATACTCGCACACATTAAGATTGATCGCAATTTTGTTAATTAAACTTTCGTGATGCATATGTTTTATGTCTTGAAGCACGAAATTCGCGCACGAAGAGTTTAATACTAAGGCCCATTTTATGCGTTGTTGTTGGATGGATAAGACACGCTATATAGCGCAAAGTTGTAAACTATCCACTAAACCGTTTATTACTGGCCTAGGAATTCCGACGCTATATTATGCTTGATGACGTTTTATATTATAAAGCTGCGTGATTACAAATTATAACTACAGCTCATAAATAAGATGTAATGTCGGGTTCATATCTATGAGAACAACCGAAACAATATTTGTATGCGAAAAGCTATTTTAAATGGTGGCTTGTGCACGTCACCCATAGGCATATAACCTTAGATTAGGCAAGGGTAAGGATAACGCGCATGACATTGAGCCAATGTACTGAAATTAAAGCCTTTTCAGAACGGCGGCCATTATTTATGTGGCAAGCACATCTATTGTTGTGGCGGTGCTATTTTGCAGTTATTTTGTGAGTTTTTAAACAAAGAGAGATAATAACTAAGATTCATAATGGTAAATTGTTCGGCATATGGTTGCAAGAGTCGAAGTGAGAAGATGGAGCCTGGAATTTCATTTCACAGGTAATTATTGTCTGCTGACCTTGTAGTTTATTTGCATATTTCTTGTTTTAATTATAATGTATAATGTACACATTGTGTTACCTCTGAGTATACCATGGTAGGGATGTTTAATTATCGAGAGTAATTTGATACCCGATCTTGGATATTTTCAGTCATCAAATAATCAATAAAGCCATAAATGCCATATAGATCTTCTTCAAGGAGAGTCATTCAACAGAGGCGTAGGGAATATATTTTTCATACTCTACCTATAAAATGGCTATATTATTTTACGACTGAAAATTACTTTAACTTATTAATTATTATTTATTACTTATAATTTCAATTAATTTATTGAAGTTACCCAGTAATTTATGTGGCAGCTGGCAACAGGCTTTTCCCATGTTATCTATCCTCATCTTTCCTTGTCTAAGCATATAACTTTTATGTGTCTATGACGTCACCACACCAGCGTCAAACCCGGATGCGTGGATGCTCCACGAATGACATCGGATGTAAAATTGATCAATAATAAATGAAATTATAAAACAAATTATTGTTATTTCTAAAGTAACTTTTTAAAATTACCAATGTTTAGAAGGATAATATTATTATTATCAATAAGACGAAGAGGAAATAGAAGTAATGACCTAATTTCGAAAATAATAAAAAAAAAACATTTAAAACTTGCAATATTTGATAGGTTATTATTAGTATTTGTTATGGTCAGTTTATGTGGATTAAAATTACCCCGAATACGCAGAAAGTTACAGTTTGTTTAAGGCGTTGCAAAGTTAAAGTTAAATCAACTCAAGTCTGCAATGGCCTTCAATTCCGCTCGAGTTAATATCAGCCAATAAGGACGCTCATTCGCATTCCGTGCCGGGTGCTTTGTCAGGTGTGGACTACCTCTCACAGTTCAACTGGCATTAGCATTGAGCGAGGCAAAGTGCCAGCTCAACAAGTACAGCCGCACAATTGTCAGATTCGTATATTAATTAACATTATTACTAGATGTGGAATATTTTTCTTTTATCGCTGACATACTTATGATGCCCTGTACAAAGTATGTTTTTTTTTGCTAGAAAGGCGAGCATTATTATTAAAATCATAGGCCGGCGTAACAAAGCAAACCGCTCTATGATTGTCCGTTTCCGTTGCCTTTGCTCGTGCAAAACCGAGCTTTGCGTGTACTTTTCATTACGCTTTAACGTATTAAAGCCAAATGAAATATGCCGAAGCAAATACAGACGGGTCAGGCCCGCCGCTCTTAGAAATTAACTATTCTTGCTTGCGCCAGTTGTAAATGAATAATTGCTCTGCAGTATTTCGTACGGCCTCTATACAATTTCGCCGTCGAAATAAGCAAGGAACGGCTGCAGCCGGATATTGGTTTATATCTCTGATTTATTTCGATAATTTACTCTTTGTTTTGATTTTCGAAGCCGATAGAAGCATAGAATCTGTTTTAGAATAAGTGGCTTGTTCGGTCTTTTCTCTAGTTAGCGATATTAAAGCACTGTTGCCAGTGTTTATTTCTTCATGTCTTCCTACGAATTCCAATTAATTTGGTGCCTAGAAGCTTCAATAAACATATAATTATCTATTGAATTATCACGTGTGTGGCTAAAATGTTAAAAGACACCACACACAGATATCGAATATCTTATATGCACACATGAAACAAATAATAAGACATTTTTGGTGTTTTACAATCACATCTTAAGCCAGGTATGGAAAGTGTGGCTAGGGTTTTCGAGTATATTAAATGACGTCATACCGGAACCATCAACTCTAAAATGGAATTTCTAAAAGTTCACAAATATTTTTCCTTAAATACACGTGCAAAGTAACAAAATAACATCCATTTACGGACCGATCGCGAAAGTGTGACAAATACGCCATTTTTTGGTGCCAGACAATTGTAGCGTCTTAACCGAAAATTATTAAACCATTCTGCTAGCAAGATGAAGTTTCTAGATATTGATGTGTTTCTGTCTATCTTAAAACATTTCTTTATTCGTTCGCTCAAACACGTTGTCTTTTTTTTTTGGGTACTAGAAAAGCAATCTTTTAATGTAAAAAAGATTACAATTTAAGGGATTGGCTCACTATTGATTGATTATTATTTACCGCGTCCATGTGACACGTGGTAAGTAAGATTTAAGGAACGTGCTACGTCAAAACCTGTGTGAAGTAAGCGTGACAAGTAAATATTGATACAACGAAACTGTAAATCGATTCATTGATATTTGCTCCCAGTAGAACACATTCTAAGCGATAAATACAATTAGCATCGCGTCTATGATAATACATTTAATTTTCGGTAAAGCTGACGTCATACTACCGAACCGCGATGTTGCCAAATATGTCTTGTCACCTTAGCGATTGTTGGTTTGCCTTAAAGAGGGAACGAGAGGAGACGAATAATATTTATAGACGGAGCAATCGCTAGAGTGTGACAAAAACGCCATTTTTTGGTGCCAGACGATTGTTGTTTCTTAACCGAAAACCGTCAGACCCTTCTGCTAGCAAGATGGAGATTGTAGATGCTGATGTGTTTCTGTCTATATTTAAACATTTTCTTTATTCGTCCGCTCAAATAAGCTGCCATTTTTTTTGTACGAAAAAGCAAGCTTGAAAATTTTAATGTAAACAAGATTATAATTTAACGGACAGATTCATTACGATTATTTTTTGATTTGTTATTGCTCGCGTCCATGTGACAAGTGTGGTAAGTAAGTTTTCCTATTTGAACGTGCCACGCCAAAATCTCTTTGAAGGAAGCGTGATAAGTAAATATTAATATAACGAGACTGCAAATCAGTTCATTGACATTTGCTCCCAGTAGAACACATTCTAAGCGATCAATACAATCAGCATAGCGTCAATAATAACACATTTCATATTCGGTGAGGCTGACGTCATACTGTCGAACTCCGATGTTGCCAAATATGGCTTGTCACCATAGTAATTGTTGGTTTGCCCTAAAGAGGGAACGAGGGGAGACGAATAACTGACGTCATACTGCCGAACCGCAATGTAGCCAAATATATCTTGTCAATTGTTGGTTTGCCCGGTAGCGCAATTCATAAGGTGTTAAACATGCAGTAAATTTTATTGGTTAAAACTTTTTTAAAATTTAATCGATGAGCCGGTAAAATTGAGGTTGTGTCTGTTAGGGTCGGAGCGAATATGTATCCCAATATACAGGTGGATGGTACCTTAAACGTTTTAGAAAACCAATCAACAGATCATTTTGAAAATTTGGTCGTTTACATAAACGGATATGCTATACTATGCTAAAATATTTTCGACATTGCAGTGTTGCCTCTTCTACTAAAAAGTAGTAGCAACTGTAAAGTTTTAAATAGAACACCCTGTATTTTATTGTATATTTGCATTTTGCTGAGAACTACAGACATATTTCATAAATAATGGCCTATACCTATCTGCTACTGGATTAGCAGAATAGTGCAAAATAGTTTGCACTTTCCTGTCTTGGTTTCTCATAAGCTATCGTTTGACACTCACTATATATTTAACCAGAGGTTAAAAATCCGGTTAAATTTAACCTCTGGTTAAATAGTGTCAAACGATAGCTTTTGAAAAATCCAACATAGAAAAGTGCAAACCATTTTGCTGTATCTTTAGCCGTTTAAATTTTACAGGCTATCAAACTTGGTAAATGGTCGATTTTCAACTGTCAATATTTCAAAAACAGTTGGAGATAGGTATAGGACATTATTCATGAAATATGTCTAGACCTCTCCAAAATCCAAATATGCAATGATATACAGGGTGTTCCAATTAAAATTTTACAGTTGCTACTACTCTTTAGTAGTAGCGGCAACGCTGCAATGTCGAAAATATTTTAGCGAGGTAGAGCATATCCGTTTATGTAAACGACCACATTTTTAGAATGATGTGTTGAGTGGTTCTCCAGAAACGCCTAAAGTATCATCCACTGTGAGACACCCTGTATATGTATTTCATGCCAATTTATTATGATTAGTTACAAAATCAAAATGTCGATCAGATCCGTTATATATTTTATGCTAACTTGTTTAAAAACGCATTTTCTGATAAAATCTGGCAACGTTGCGCCAAACGCCTGGAATAACATACGGTCGCTATATTTCAGTTCGTAGTGCACTTGTGAAAGTATGCGATTTAAAGCCCTGCAATCCGCTCGCTCCGGGGCTCAAGAAAAAAGAAACTAACCAAGTGCTAACCTAAAAATCAAGAAAACACTGTTACCAACCATGCAGACCCCTAGATTATCTGCTGACTTACAAACAACTGGTTGCATCGCGAAGACATGCGTCATTTCACGTAGCTAGCCAATCACGCGCCTCTCATTCACAAGTGCACTATGAACTGAAATCTCGCCGTCCGGTCTTTTTCGATGATTAGATTCGGCAACGTGGCGGTTTGGAAGTTCATACATATGCAGATCCATAGAAATAGGACTATTTCTATGAGCAGATCCTTCGTATCACGGACATTTTAGAGAATGCAATTTCCACGTGAGTATATATACCAAGTACCTTAAACTGGACATTATTATATTATAGCCATAAGAAAATTACCAGAAAATGTTTGCAACGTATATTTTATATTTAATAATACAACACATTTGGAGGCATAACGATTATTGTACATTCAGGGCCATGTATTTCTCTATTTTATCCTTTGAAGGATTAAAATGTCAACTTTTACCCGTCATATTTTAACGTATCCTTTACTTCCTGTCTATCACTTAGCAACTCCATTTTTTTTATATCGACATTTGGTTTCCATGGCAATGATCAATTGATAAACAATCAGGTTGCGTGGCCAACTAGGAAAAACAAAACGACTGCTTGCGGCGGCCATTGAAATTGAATTATGACGTCATAAAAAGAGTCATGATGATACATGTAAAAGTGGACATGTAAACGTTTGTAGGTATTCTATAACAACGTATGACGTATGCTCCAAAAGTTCAAGTCCGTTTCCAAAAAATAGTCGTCATAGATATCCCTTAACTTAAAGCAACTAACACTACAACCAAAAACAAAAATAAAATAAAAAAATTGCTAAATCACTGCTTAAAATATTAAGATCCTACGTCAATAACGGCCGTCATTAAATATCAGTCTAATAATGTGTCATACTCATACATCATCATAATACAAATAAAGCGGTGTTGCCAAATGATATTATAATTTTTATGTTGCGGTTTTGAACTTAAAAGCGTATTCTAACTCATAATTAATGCCAAAAGAAAGTGACGATTTACTGAAATAAAGCGTTAGATGCTTGCATAAATTACATATTGTACACTTGGCAACTTATTAGACATTTTATTAGAGATGAGGCGATGCGTATCGATATTTTCGGAGACGATATACGATAATATTTTGTGTTTATTTAACTACATAAAAATATTTCAAGGATAAGAGAATCTGCTTATGACTTTTACAAGACTATTCCAACAATAATTCTATAATAGTATGTACAATCACTTACAACCTTATTTATATGGTCTTATTATGCTTATTTCAGCGCCGAAGTATGGGAATTGTATATAGGTATGGAGTCGCGTTTCCGCCAGCTGACGAAACAGACCAGGTACATGCAGACGATGCCCAATCCGGTCAGGCAAACGACGATATCCAGAAGGACGATGTTGAGCCAGGAAACGATGTACTGGAACGAGGGCTCCGCCTCGCTTGGAAGCACTTGGCACACTATCGTTTCGGACGCGGCGTCATCTTCAAGGCTGTGGTCGATGTGACCGAATGCCTAGAAATATCACTGAAATATTAGCTTTTTAATAGAACAAACACATTTATTGGTTAAGTCAAAAGTGGAATCTTGAAATATAAATGTGAACAAGTAAAGATAACAACTTAATTTCACTGTAAATGCAAAAAAAATTGAAAAGTTAAACAAGCAGTTAGGTATACAGATATTGTTAAATTAATTAAACTAAGTAAGTCTTGCCCAGTATTGGGCGACGTCGATTGCGTTTGGGGTGATTTGGATAGTGAACCGCAAGCTACAGCCTCTACTATTCAAATGTCAACCTCACCTGCCCGTGTGATGATCCTAATGTTTGATCATCCGGTGCACCCTGCTGGATGACAGACGAGGCTCTGACGACCGAGTGATTGCCGGTATAAGCAATCCCCCACTTACTAGCTAACAACTTCGGGTGGAGGAGCTGGTAAGTGGTAGGGCACTCTTTTGTCCTAGGGTTGGGAAACCGGCCCTAAAGGTGGAGGAACCAGAAAGATGAACAACGACGTAAGGAAGCGGTAGGCAAATGGGAACCCAACACATTAAAGACTCGCTTGAGTATCCCTAGTATTATCATTATGGCTATGGTCAAGACAAAATTTCAAGTATCCGGATATAGTCCCTCATTCGGATCTCCGGGAGGGAATGTTCTGATTAATAGTGAGAAGAAGAGATGGTACAAGAAAGAACAAGTAGAAAATATGATATTTGGTACATGGAATGTACGTACACTGGCACAGCCTAGAAAACTGCAGAACACGATTGAGCAGATGATAAGAATTGAAATTCAGATTCTAGGGATTAGTGAAAAGAGATGGCCAGGTACAGGAATTAATAATAACGAAGAAGATTACACTGTGTATTATTCGGGAACCACAGACAATACTTTTCAACATGGAGTTGGTTTTGTGGTATACAAACAAATCGTGAAGGGTTTTACGAACTCTGTTCCAATCTCGGAAAGAATAGCTTTGTTAATGCCCGTAAGACCCGTAAATATTAATATTATTCAAGTATATGCTCCTACTACAGACTACAGCAATGCCACTAAAACCTTGTCACAGCGTGATCTTATCATAATTATTATAGGCGACTTTAATGTCAAGCTTGGAAAGGGAAAAACTGGAGAACACATTGGAGACTTTGGATTGGGCGAAAGGAACGAGCGTTGCGATACCCTTAGTGTATTTGCAGCCGAACATAGCCTGAGGGTGACCAACACCTTCTTTCAACATCGCCCTAGAAGATTGTATACCTGGAAATCAAATGATGGAAAAACTAGAAACCAAATAGATATTTGTTCAGGGTGACCCTAGATCTTGCAGTTCCGGTTCGGAGTCTATTCAGAGATTTCCAGATCCCCCAACTCTCCCCACTTCAAGCAGCTAGGTTTTTGGATGGAGTCATCCAATGTTGATCTTTGGTTGTCTCCAAAAAATCGATCCTAAACTTGTTCGTTTGTGCCTGCAAATCTGCAGTGTTAGGCTGTTAGGAAGCTATTTCTTGACTTTAGTCTCTGGCATGCTGGTTGCAGGCCATACCTATAGAGGGTGTCGCTCAGAAGTTGACGATTTAAGTCTTTCCTTATACCCTCGCCAGATGGCAAACTCTATCCAAGTGGGTGGGTTTCAGGCATCCTGTAATAAGTCTACAAGTCTTATTCAGCTCAGCATCAATTTGTTTGGCGTGTACTGACTTATACCATACTGGGCAGGCATATTCTCCGGCGCAGTAGCATAGGGCCAATGCGGTGGTTTTGACGACAGTTGGACCATCACCCCAAGAGCTACCTAATATTTTCTTTAGGATGTTGTTCATCCCACTTACTTTCAGTTTAGGGTTCCTACAGTATTACTTATAGGCCCTGTCTAAAGTGAATTCGAGATATTTTGGGTTTGGACAGTGCTCCAGTAGTATTCCATTCCACATTACTTGCAACTTTCTATATGCCTGTTTGATGCGAAGGTGGAAGGCTCATACTTCAGTTTTTGCTGGGTTTGGCCTCAGCTGATTTTTATTATAGTATCGGTTCAGTTCTTCCAGTACCTCAGTTAGACTTTGTTCAATGTCTTCGAAATTATTTCCCTGCACAGCTATTGCTCGGTCATCAGCGTAGATGTAGCTATTAGTATCG
>MU189512.1:3258-51113 GCA_016904865.1 Pissodes strobi | reverse complement strand
AGATCAAATGCTTTGGATAAATCGAACAGAATGGAAATCACATGTTTCCCTTGTCGACCTGTTCATAAATAAATCTATCAAAATTTGCTGAAGCAGTTTTAGTTGAGCACCCTTGCCGAAAACCATCCTGTTCCGGTACAAGAATGCGATATTTATTAAAAAAGCTAATAATTTTATTATAAATAACTTTCTCAAATAATTTGGAAAAACACTGACTATAGAAATAGGTCTATAATTTGAAATATCATTTTGGTCACCTTTTTTAAAAATAGGAGTGACAACCGCTGTTTTTTAGTTGTCTGGAAATTCACCTGTTCTCAATGAAATATTTATGAGGAATAGAAGTGGATCTAATAAATTAAAAGATATTTTCTTAAAAATCACTGAGGATATTCCGTCCAAACCACTAGATTTTTTATTATTTAGTTCATTTATTGCCGATATCAATTCAGTTTTTGTCAAGTCACTACAAAATAGCGTCTGGCTACAAACCTGGGATACAGTATGAGGAAGTGATAAATTACAGCCAAAAGACTCTGCACTCTGTTTGATAACTATTTCTGAAAAGTGTTTTCCGAATTCAGTGGCAACTTTTTTATTATCTGATACTACTTCATTGTTTATTTTAGGATTTATGTTTGAGTTTTGATTACATTTGGATTTACCTAAGGTATTGTTTACTACACTCCATATTTCTTTGGTCTTATTACAAGAAATATCAATTGTGTGCTTATAATAGTTTTTTTTTAGCTTGCCTAACTACTTTTTTATAGTTAGATTTCACTGATTTGTAAACTGCATATTTTTCTCTATTATCAGTATTTTTAATAGCCCTTTTTCTTTTCATTTTTAACATGAAGTGATACCCACTTATTTTTATTTTTCCCATCAATGATTTTAAGATTCCTTTTTGGACAAGATGCGTTAAAGCTCCACATGACTAGGGGTGGGCAAAATAATCGATTAATCGATTATTAGGCGATTAATCGATTAATCGACTGCTCGATTATTTTTTCTTAGAACAATCAATAGTCGATTAATCGATTATTTTCGAATAATCGATTCTTCTCGATTAAACGATTATTTTCGATTAATCAATTATTTTTTATTAATCGATTAATCGATAAAAGACGGATTTTGATGAAATTTTGGTGTTACTATCAGAGGGACCTCTCCTGAATCGTAGAAAAACATTTAATTAAAATATGCAGGGGGAGCTAAGTAATCTGTAGGTAATAGATATTACTGGGATGTGAATCCCGCAACCGTTTATCTCTAAACATAACTGAGATACCCAACAAAATATCACAAATTTTACACCTTAACAACCCAACATACCTACACCCAGTACAGCCTGCACCCTATACATAATCATGTGTAATAAACTTAGTATTAATCACACGAGTCGCACTTAACTTTCCTAGGAGAAATAAAAAAAAATGCTTGTATTTAACTTTGTCGTTGTGCACTCGCACGCGTCTTTTGTAATTTTTAAAAGTTATAATTTGTTATTCGAAAATAATCGATTAATCGAAAATAATCGATTAATCGGAAATAATCGATTAATCAAATAATCGATTATTCGAATATAATCGATTAATCGGAAATAATCTATTAATCGGAAATAATCGATTAATCGAAAATTATCGATTAATCGAAAATAGTCGATTAATCGAAAATAATCGATTAATCGGAAATAATCGATTAATCGAGAATAATCGATTATTTTAAATAATCGGTTATATATTTTGATAACGCCCACCCCTACACATGACTGATTCTATGAAAAATGCAAATGCCTCATTTAGATTTAGGTTATACATGTGAATCCATTCAATCTTCCCAATCAAAAAAATAAATTCATATATATTGCTTTCACCCAAGCATCGCTTCTCAACAATAATTTAATTCTCAGATTTACCTGGAATTTGTGACAATGGGGCTTTGAATCTACCAATATGTCCAAAATGATCCGCCAAACAGGAGTCAAAAACCTCTACTGAAAAACTATCCTTAGGAATATTAGAGACCATATAATTTATGCAAGTCTTAGTTAATTTTCCTTTATTATTTTCGCATATTCTTGTAGGCTCATTGTTGAGCATTTCAAGTGAAAAAGACTGAAATAAATCTTTTAACATTTTACTGTGTAAACTGTCCTCAAGGAAATTTATGTTAAGGTCGCCACACAGGATAATATACGTATATGAATGTGATACTTGTTTTAGACTTGCATCAAGGTATTCTAAAAAGCTTTGAATATCAGAATTTGGAGGCCTATAAATACTACATAATGCCATTTTTTTGCCATTTTCCAGAGACAGACATACGCCACACATTTCAATAATACATTCAACTGATTTACTTTTAAAATAAGGTATTTCTTTAACATTTAAAGATTTTTTGGCAAAAATCGCTGTACCACCATGAATGTGGCTTTCCCTAGAAAAATACGAGACAAGGGTAAAACCATTTCCAAAATATCCAAAATATTCTTGTTTGTTAGCCAGTGTTCCGAGACACAGAAAAATTCCATCTCTCTATCGTTTACTAAAATATTAACTAAGTCTAACTTATTTAACAAACTCTGTACATTTACATGACAAACATTTATAATAGGGATAATTGGGAGTGAGGTTCTGCGACAAACACACACACACACATAAGTGTAATTTTAGTTTTTTCGGACTCTAGGGATCATAATTCGCAGAGATCTGCAAACCTTTGAATATATAACAGACTTATATCCAAAGCAGTAAACAAAATCAAATTTTTGAAGGATTACAATACTTTTTATTAAGAGAGCGAGAAAGTAATAAACAATACCAGAAATGTATTTTGAACTGTACTCCAGTGTATACTATTCATATTTATTAAATGATTCAATGTATATAAGTATTTAGTTGATCAAAAATTAATATTTTTATTGGTTGGTCTGATGGAAATGAGGAAAAGGGTAAATAATAAACCAAAATAGATGAAACCAAATTTATTGTCCTTTAAATAATATTAATTTGACAATTCTATAAATCTTTAACGCATACACGAGATTTAAAACAGATGGTTAGTTGTGCATCCTGTGGTTGTCTCCAGACCCCAAAAAATAAATAATTTGGAGTTACATTTCACAGGTAAGTGTATCTAATGAAGAAATTTCAAAAATATTTAAAATGCTTATTTTTTAAATGTTTCTGTGTTTTTTTACAATATTGAAAGTACACCATCACTAGGATAGCTTAAACCTCCCGTAGATTTTGGAGCAATTAATGAATTTATAAAGTTCTCCTTATCCCCATATAACTGTGATACACAGTGCTCACATTGCAGTTGTCGTCCCAATTTAAATGAAACGAACCCTGCAATGTTAGTTATTACTTCCGTATTATATGGAGATAGAGTCATAGTTAAATAAATAATCGTGATTATGTACGAAATTATTTACAATTATATCATCTGCGTTATCTGACCTGTTTACTACCGATTCATTAATTATTTATTCGGGACTTAGTGTTCGAGCTATCGTTTAAAATATTAATATCCTCCAGAAGGATACAATTCCCAGCTTAACCATCCCTCACTTCTGAATGAATTATTTTTTTTTATATAAGCAGCAATTAACTGTCTGCAGGTGGGGTTTTTATTGTATCCGCCTTGAGATCGAATAGTCTCAAAAAATAACTCTATATGATCTTGAGTTAATTTATATGTAGGAATGTAAATTTTTCTTTGACGACGGCGACGTATTCATCGTATATCCCTAATAAAGCTTTGATGGCCATTAACAAGCCACAAAACCCCGACTTTCCTTGAGAATCCAAAACAAACATCCCATTAGAAAATTTCAAATTATTAATATAATAAGAACATTGCGAAAAAAATGACTTAATATTTTCAAGGTTTTTAGAGCAGGCAGCTTGTTTGAAACCAAAATCCGATATCTTGTGAGAATTTAAAATGTCGCAGCATTATTCATTATTAATATAAATTCTGCCGTTCCAAATTTAAGAGGGGTCCCCATTACATGTGTGTCAAGGCCTTTAATGTATTGCCCCATCGGCTAAGGGCAATATAAGATCTAGAAAAATTTAAGAAGGAGACTTCAGTTTTTTTGTTGGAAAAGTGCCTGTACTCGTTTAATTTTGAAACTGAACTCTAGTCAAAACTATATTTACTTTCATTTTAACTATGGCCTACTGTTGCGCGTAAAACCCTTTCAATGTGTTAGCGAGATATAATGAATCAGATGATACCTACCCTTAAGGATGCGGCCAGCGCAACATGTGTGCTCCGACTTGCTCGTCGGCGTGGGTCAATTACTTACTTTTGACCAGGGCGCCACCAGTTTGAAGTATCCAAATCCGCAGATCCAAACAGGAAGATCCTCGGTCTTAAGAATCCATAAGGGCTATCCAAAATCGACGATTATCCGCTACACAAGGGCGATTTAAAATGCAGACGACTGATAAATACAATTGTTTGGTTGATGGATTTCAGAGCAAATAAAAAACGGTCACGTTCGTGCAGGTTTAAATTTATTGGCGTTCGTTAGGTTTGACAGTAACGTGTCGTCATATTACTTCCAATAATCAAAATAATATAAATATACAACAGGTAAAATATCTCAATTGGAAATACTTAATAACTTGATATATGCTCACAAATATTGAACTAGATCATATCAGATGTAACAGTATGACGTAATAAATGATTACAGAAGATCAAAAAAATAACAATTCCAATTAATTAAAAATAAGCGCAATATGCGTAAAATATATATCGTCACATCAACTAATAATTTGAAGTTATCAGGATAATACTCATTACTATTAACTCCGTTGCGCGTGTACCATGGTATACGAGTCGCAGTTGTACATAAATAAACCTTAAAATTCAGTTTATACCGCTATGTAAAATTACTATAATCAGTTATTTAGTCAATCAGAACAACAATGCTTATCATTTACCACAATATGAATTAAATTGTAAGAATGTTCAAATAAAGCATAAAAAAAAAACTATGAGCATTAATTGGATCACACTAATAAATTTCGCAGTTATTTATATATGCATTGGTAAGCTTTGCTTACACCTAATAAGTTCCAACAAAAATTATATCAATACTTCGCAGAAAGAAATAAAAACACGCAATTTACTACACGCTGGAAAATACTAAAAACACGCCAACAACATTAAGTAAACAGATCACAGTTATAATCTAAACTTATCTTAACTGTCTCTGCCGATGTCACCTACGGCCTTCTGCACACGGACTTCAGCAATGCACCTTGGGACCATAAACTCTCAGTGGCATTTGAGGTAATCCCCATACCTCTATGGCTACAGTTGGTACCAATAACACACCCAACTGTATTGACTGGCAGCTACTTGGTTAGCCACTTAAATATCTCCAAAGCAAAGCTCGCTCCAAACCAAAAATAGCTTGCTCCTTATACACAGCTCCAAGCACAACAGCTCCAGCCAAAAACAATAGCTCCAATAAACTGGCTTCCGTACAAAAATGACTCCCCGGAAACTGGCTCTCGTACAGAGGAAAAAAAACCCTGAAAGAGAACAAGCGCTAAGTATGCAATCACTTACTGCAATTTCGAGCAGCTCCTCTTTCAGAACACTCCCAATTCAATGAGTATTTAAAAATAATAATATTAGTCGTCTTGCCAAAATGCGAAGGTCATAATATAACCAATATCATATCACCCTACAGGTGATAATCAAATACTAAGA
Source organism: Pissodes strobi (assembly GCA_016904865.1). Classification (NCBI taxonomy): domain Eukaryota; kingdom Metazoa; phylum Arthropoda; class Insecta; order Coleoptera; family Curculionidae; genus Pissodes; species Pissodes strobi. The sequence continues at coordinate 45,371 of MU189512.1, read as the reverse complement.
AAAACTGACTAATAATATAACCACTGTTTGCTATTTCAAGAGTTCAGACCCCCAGGCAAGAATAAAGCTTGTCCATTTATGTCATCAATATTAAACCTAAATTTACTAAGCTTATGTATGACTTTACAAGTTCTTATAAGCAAAATTTAAAGTAGAAATGAAATTTATCAAAGATTATATACAACTTTATACATTATTAAACCCTATTATACAATACGGGTGCCCATAAGACAAAGAAACAGCTATGAGTGTTCGACGACAATACGATACGAGAACTATATCATGAACTATTATTTAATACGCTTATTTTCCCTAGAGTATCACTTCTTTAATAATAAAGAGTATAAATAAATCATGCTTTGCCTGTTCAGGCCCAAATTATATTTTGTGTGATGATATTGCATGATATACGTGCAAGAATTAATAAATTTTCAAAAGTAACACTCTCTATATAGCAATATTGTGCAGTATTTCAATCCCCTCTGAGACCCGTTAAAAAAAACTATAATGAAATTACTTCTACTCTGATAAAATAAATCCCCTCTGTACAGAAAATAAATGAGGATGTACAAAATATAAGATATGTATATTTATTTACCTAACTACTTAGGGTTTTTCGATGGTAACGACGAATCGGGGAGCAAACGCTCTCTTCTACAGACATTCCTCGAAGAAGGAAAAGGCGTACTTTGTTCCAGAATACACTGCACGTGGCGAGTTACTAATCCAATCTTGACTTTAGGCAAAAACCAGCCCATCCGCAGTCAAGCCATAAACTACGCCACTCTCTATCGCCCGAAAAAGTAATATTCCCCTCAGGGTGAATTAAAAATTCTTAAACTTTTATCAGACATATATACGCACTACCTCTTAAGAAGGTTTTCTGAAGAAAGAGGACGATATCAAGCCAAAAACGAGTACCTAGGTCGTGGAATTCGATGTTAAAAAGCTAGCAAAAACTCGAACCATAAGCCCCTTCCACACTGTCCTGTAATCATACGCAAACTACAGCAGCCGATGTCGCCAAATTTACTAACATCTACAATATGCAATGAAACGTATCTAAGGCTGTATGATACATTGCTGGCAGAACAAAGAAATCCAACGATAAATCCATCATCGACAATGACCAGACAACCAGCAACTATCTCGTTCCGGCCGGCGTCATTTACAATTTCTAATATCCAAACTGTTTAACGCATTCAGTCGATTCGATCATAAACGTACCTTTAGCTCCAGTCGGTTTTTTTTTCCTTGCTAAAATCAAGCAGCAAGCAAAGTAGTTCGAGCAACGTTGCCAAGTTAGGGAACATACGCATTTAATAACATATCTTGACTGCGTAATTTTAACGCGAAAGCGAAAAAACAGTCGTTTAATCAAAACTCACGATAGCACATCAATTAATTATGTATTTTCCTGTTGGCCTAAATCGCAACCACGTAAAAATTACAGGGCGAACACTTTGCCAATTAAACATCTGGCAACGTTCCAAGAATAACCTTTTCATAAAACATTTCGATATTACACTCGTCCGTAGGCAACCAACAATTCTTTTAAGGTATACTTACGCCGAAATAAGAAATTCGTCGCAAGGTATTAAGGGTGGAATCATTGACTTTATTCGACTTCTATCTGTTACATATTCGTGCTAAATTGTTATGTAACACTACAATTACAATTACAAAGTATTTATATTTTAATGTAAATTATAAGGATAGTCCACAACTATTTGCGTGGTGATATTATGTAAAATGTTTTCATTGTTTTGAGTAGTGTACTTTTCAGTATTTTTGTTTTTACGCAGCGCAACTTGCCTTGTTTAAAGAATTAAGAACTCTATAATTGGAACTCTATCAGTCATATTTACAGTTGGTGACGTTGCTGTGTCTTTTAGTGAGATTTTGCGGGCAATAAAAAAATTTATTTTATTTAATTGTAATTTATCTTTGCAATAAAGTAATGCATCCGAGATAGAACGGTTTAAAAACTGGGTTGCCAGTTTATCTCTCATTTTCTGTTTAAAAAAATTTTTTATGTTAATTTCTAAGTTTATTTCCTAAATGAAGGTCCTCTTTTCCTTGTAATTAATATAGTTTTTGAAGAAAATCAACAGTAATTATCCTCCCATTAACATCTACAAAATTTTTTCTTTCCCCAAAACAATTTCTTAATAATTTTATCATACCTGTACATAACAAAAAATTTGTTTCATTTTTAAATAAAAAATCAGCTTTTACATCTAGCTTATTAAATTGACAATTTAATATATTACATATGCTAAAATTAGCAGCACACCCATCAAAGGTTATGTTACTCACAGTAACTCCCGCATCTTTTAATAATACTAACGCCTGTTTCACGAGGGAAGCTTTTTGCTGGCTAATTCCAGCAATAAAAAAATAACATATTGGAAGTTTCCCTGCTTCGTTAATACTTACTAGCATAAATACCAGGGCCTCCTTAGCTAATTCTATACAGTCCCCTTGTAATGCACTACCACAATCTACATACCCATACTCAATACCAGTATACCCTAAGTGTTTTCTAATAGCAACTTCATCAAAAACCAGGGAACAAGTTAACTTTTTTCTTAATTTTCAACTTTTGATTTTAAAAAATTAAATGCCTTTGCAGTAAAACTTGGCTTTGCATCTACTGAGGAATACCATTTTGCTAATGTTTTTGAATGAGGTAAGCTATTGTGAAAATTTTGCCGAACATAATTATAAGCTTTAGGTGAAAAAAATGTAAAGTGATTGCAAAAGCTCTTACTTTGTCACTCCTTTCTTTTACGTTTTTTGAAAAAGTCTTTGGATGATATTCTGCCCCAAAATGCTCTAACTTGATTAAATCTAAATCAGGTAGATCAGAAGGAGGCGATGGAGTCTGATGTACAGGGTGTCCCATTTTCGATGATATTACGGGGTATCTCACTTACGAGTAAAGATAGAGAGTTGCGGTTTTCGCAATACTGTGCTACTTTTTTGTGAAAAGAACGATGGTATAAACAAAATTTTCATAGCCCGCTTCGTTTCTGAGACACAGGGCGAAATTGAAAATAATGCATTTTGGGACCACCCTCGTATCTCCGTTATCCTTTAGCATATCGCAAAGCTAAAAACTTGCTCTTATATACTTTTTTACGTAGAACCCAGTGGCGTAGTCAGATTTTTGCTGTGAGCTGTCAATTTTTAGCTATAAATCAAACTTATGTTTTTTTTAATGGAACACCCTGTATATTTTTTTTTCGTTTGAATGGAAATTTTATAAGCTTTTCAAAAATATATAATACATGATATGTGTTTTAAATAATAAGCCTAAAATTCATAATTTCACAAAATGTATCTCTATACGACACTGTTGATGAGTATAGTATAAGCATTATCTTTTAAACAACGTTATTAAGTATTAGTAGGCACAGATTATCAGAGCAATGGAATGATAATTTTTTTATTGGCAAGACCTGTCAGTGGAAAGATTTATGTTTTCTGTGTAATATTCTATTTTTTACGATGGTTGAAAACGAAAATTATGAATATTTTGAAAAATATGACATGTGACATGTTGGTCTGCTTTATACAGAGCAATGAAAACTCTCGTGAAGCTTCTCAACTATTATTCAATATTTTTGTTTGAATATTTATTTACCTTTTGACTTATTTGGGTTTATTTTTTATATAAGTATCATTTTAATTTATGGATATTCTGAAAGAAGTCAACCTTGTCAATGTTTTCCGGAATAAAGAGAACATGGAACGTTTATCCGGCCCCTACCAAAAACGTATAATAAGGAAAATCGCGGTAAGGGCGGAGGCAACGTTCCTTGTTCTACCAATTTTTTCTTTATTCCGGAAAACTTTAAAAGATCAGGATGCCTTCTTTCGGAATATCTATAAATTAAAATGATACTATAAAAAATAAACCCAAATAAGTCAAAAGGTAAATAAATATTCAAACAAACTTATTGGAATATAGCTGAGAAGCTTCCCGAAAGTTTTCATTGCTCTGTATAAAGCAGACTACCATGTCATATTTTTCAAAATATTGATAATTTTCATTTTGAGCCATCGTAAAAAATACGATATTACACAGAAAATATAAATTTTGCCACTGAAGGGTCTTGCCAATAAAAAATTACCATTCCATTGTTCTTAATAGTCTCTGCCTGCTAATACTTGTACCGTTGTTTAAAAGACAATGCTTATACTATACTCATCAAGAGTGTGGTATACCGGGTGACCACGAGATTACTACCCAGTCCGTAATTATCTTATAAAATAATACATCGATTTGAAATTTTAAGAAGTCGTGTCTTGTCTTGAGGTGCATATTTTGGCCATGTAAACACTTTACTGTCATTTCCGGTTTAACCGGAAGCCGTGTCAACTTCGATATTTTAAATCGAATACCCTGTATATTTTTCAAAAGTTAGATTCTACGGAAAATTCTAAGTATAAAACATGTATTACACCTTATACCTATCTTTGCCAGATTTCGAGATAATGACAATTGAAAATATCACATTGATCGGCCATTCCATCAAGTTGACAGAAAACAAATGAATGTAGGAAAAATATAATATGACTATTTAAGCTTATTTGAGGGCTGCTATCTACTAGAGGTTCAACAATTTCACTTCCGGTATAACCGGAAGTACTACAAAATCTCACTTTCAGACTCAAATTATTTCAATAATTTTAATGGAACACCCTATAACCAACATTAAATTTAAATTCTACTTATATTTCTTGATATGTTTTGTTTATAGTGTCCTATATCTAAACCTAATAGTTTTTGAGATATGGACAATTAAAAGTTCACCTGCATTCACGCGGGTGGAAAATTAGGCAATGTAAATTTAAAAGCAATAATTCTATCTTAGATGGCTATGCATGTCGAAGAGCGAGTTTGCTGGAATTCATTTGTTTTCAGTTTTTAGGCGCCATTAGTATGGCGTAAAGCACTGTTCTTGATAACTGAGAGTTAGTTTGACCTTGCAGCAACAATTTTGTTCATAAGTGTAAACTGATTTATTCAAAATGCCTTTTTTCTCCCGCGAGCATCAAATTGACATGTTACTAGTATACGGTGAGGCAAAAAAAAACCGAAGAGAGGCGAGAGCATTGTATGTTCAACGTTACCCAGAACGTGATCATCCATGTGACAAATATTTTCCTTGGTTGGAAAATCACTTAAAGCAGGAAAATAACAATGTAAATGAGGATAGTTTTATTTATAGTGAGTGAAGAGGCGGAAATAACACATTAGCTTATGTTGAATTTGATCCAACCATTTCTACAAGGCAAATTGGTATTGATATAGGAATAGGCCGCGAAAGTGCTAGAAAAATATTACACAAACATGGTTACAAATCTTTCAAGTACCAAATCTATCATCATCTGTATGAAGCAGACTACTTTCGAAGATTGAACTTTTGCAATTGGCATCTAGAAGAAGAGCGACAACTGCCTAATTTAAAATCCTCCATTTTATTTTCGGACGAATCCCGCTTCACCAACCTGGGTATGTTTAATAGAAATAATTGCAGGTATTGGGCAACTGAAAATCCCCATTTATTTCGAGAAGGGGCGTTCCAAGAAAGATTTGGTATTAATGTATGGCTTGGCGTTATGGGAACACGCATTATAGGGCCAATCTTTTTCGAAGAACCCTTAATTACGGCAGCTTATCTTAACTTTCTACAAAATGAAATTGAAGATTTTATAGAAAATCTGCCGGTGAATCAATATCTACACGCCTTCTATCAACAGGACGGCGCCCCAGCCCACAACGCTAGACTGGTTGCCGAACATTTAAATGCTACTTTTGGAGATCACTGGATGGGTACTAATGGACCTGTAAGATGGCCGCCAAGGTCGCCCGACTTAACGCCCTTGGATTTCTTTTACTGGGGCCACATAAAAGAAAAGGTATATAAGACAAAACCGGAGAATATTCAGGATCTCAGAAATAGAATTACTCAAGCCATAAACTCCACCACCTCCGTTCAGATGGAAAATGTCCTCCGGGAATTTCAATAACGAATTCACTCGTGCCAACAAGTAAATGGCGGTCGCTTTGAACACTTAAGCTATGGTTGATTTTTGTTGTTTTATATTATAGTTCTTAAATTTACATTGGCTACTTTTCCACCCGAGTGGGTGCAGGTGAACTTTTAATTGTCCATATCTCAAAAACTATTAGGTTTAGACATAGGACACTATAAACAAAATATATCAAGAAATATAAGTAGAATTTAAATTTAATGTTCATATTAGGGTGTTCCATTAAAATTATTGAAATAATTTGAGTCTGAAAGTGAGATTTTGTAGTACTTCCGGTTAAACCGGAAGTGAAATTGTTATGCCATTAGTAGATAGTAACTCTCAAATAAGCTTTAATAATCATAATAGATTTTTCCTACATTCATTTGTTTTCTGTCAACTTCATGGAATGGACGATCAATATGATATTTTCAATTGTCATTATCTCGAAATCTGGCAAATATAGGTATAAGGTGTAATACATGTTTTATACTTAAAATTTTCCGTAGAATCTAAATTTTGAAAATTATACAGGGTATTCTATTTAAAATATCGAAGTTGACACGACTTCCGGTTAAACCGGAAATGACGCTAAGGTGGTCACACTGCCAAAATACGCATCTCAAGCAACGATACGATTTCTTACAATTTCAAATCGATGTATCATTTTATAAGAAAATTACGAACTGGGTAGTAATCTCGTGGTCACCCGGTAGAGACACATTTTGTGAAATTATGGATTTTAGGCTTATTATTTAAAATACATATCATGTATTATATATTTTTATAAAGCTTTTAAAATTTCCATTCAAACGAAAGAAAAATATACAGGGTGTTACATTTAAAAAATACAAGAGTGTCGTATCTAGACACATTTTGTGAAATTATGAATTTTAGGCTTATTATTTAAAATACATATAATGTATTATATATTTTTATAAAGCTCATAACATTTCCAATTAAATGAAAGAAAAATATACAGGGTGTTCCATTTAAAAAAACATAAGTTTGATTTATAGCTAAAAATTGACAGCTCACAGCAAAAATCTGATCACGCCACTGGATTCGGCGTAAAAAACTGTATAAGATCAATTTTTTAGCTTTGCGATATGTTGAAGGATAACGGAGATACGAGGGGGGTTCCAAAATGCATTATTTTCAATTTCGCCCTGTATCTCAGAAACGAAGCGGGCTATGAAAATTTTGTTTATACCATCGTTCTTTTCACAAAAAAGTAGCACAGTATTGCGAAAACCGCAACTCTCTATCTTTACTCGTAAGTGAGATACCCCGTAATATCATCGAAAATGGGACACCCTGTACAACAAATGGTGCAGGAGTAAGCAAACAAGTTAGTGTCTGGTAAGTTAGGTTCTATATGCTGTATGGGTCTTGTAACCACTGGATTAAAATTCCTTACCTGCAATATGAAGATATATAGAAAGTTATATTGAAAATTTCATCATAATAAAAATTTGGTGCCAGCAAGGAGAGACCAGCATGTATGCAAAAATTGGTTACAATACTAACAAGCCCCTTTCAAGCTAGAGCACCATCTGCCATCACATAGACAGAGAGAGACATGCAGACAGGCATGCAGACCGACGGAATTGGGAAAACCTGTTTTTCGTGATCTAGGGACAGCAATTCGTGGAGATTTGATGAAAACTGGGGGTAGAATTTTATTTACGATTACAATACTTCATCTAACGAGGCAATTAATAACTTGAAATGTTTTAAAATAAAAAATATATTTTCTTTATATCTCAAAAACTACGATTCTGATAAATTTTGACCAAATATAATTTTTTTTTGTTAAAAATATAATTCTTTATCTAAATGCGAAAACCGTGTTTCGCTAGCTTATACGGTTCGCGAATTAGGATTAAAAGAAATCAACTCGCCTTCCTACCTCGTTTCCAAACCTGATTTCCATTAAAAGTTAATCGCCTTATAGCCTGTCGCCAAGGAAGTTTTTGTGCTAAATTTGATCAAAATCGCTAAAGCGGTTTTTGAGTTGTCGTGTCCCAGACAGACAGACACCATGGCAATATTTTACCTTTAGGTCATTTTGAGACAAATACTTAACTAATTTTTGGTGGAAATAAAAAAAAATCACAATACCATCAATATGGATCTTGTATCGATGGCTAAAAATATCGAGTTAATTTACTCAAGAGAATATGTACCAACCTATTAACATTACAAGATATATAGAAAGTGCTTACATATTTGAATCGATCCACCTCAATTGTTGGAGAAGCAGTTGGTAATAGCCTCACTATTAACGTGGATGTTCGATCAAAATAATCCTCAGTGAAAAGATGAGAACATAAAACACTGCAACATTTTGGTATGAAGTCAGGCTTCTTTAAGAAATTAATCTATCTTTTTCTTCTGTCTGGATCTTTGGGAAAGCTATAAAAAATATTATGTTCAAAAAATTATACCCACTAATAAAAAATATAATTTAAACGCGTCTCTGTTACTTTATTCTAAAATGTATTTTTTAATTGGCTCAGCGATTTGTCTACATACTTAAATCTTCAACTGTAATTACTTTTTTGAAAATTATGTTTATCATGTAAAATTTAAAACGAAGACACATCCCTAATTTTGCCCTATACTACGCCAGTAGGTTGATTGTTTAACCTTGAAGTGTCATAAAAAATAAGCATTTTTTTTTTTTTGGTTCTGGGAACAACCACAGGATGCACAACTAACTAAATCTCATGTATGCGAAAAAGACTTTTAGAATTGTCAAAAACTCTCAAACTGGCACATTGTTTACAACAGGTGGCGAGGAACATTCAAAATAATGAGAACATGGCGGCCATGTTTCCGCCGCAAACTTGATTTCGTGCAGAGAATGCAATGCTCCTTCCTGTCTGTTTTATATTCAAAGGGACGCCGGACGTCTAGAGTTTAGGTCTCATTTGGTGTCGATTGCCTTCCAGTGGTGCCAGAAGATCTCTGTTTACGGTTATTTAGTTTGGTAGTCCATGCCGCCGGAAATGTCGAGTGTGTGTAGTAATGGATGACCGATCCATTACCACAGGCACCATGAATAAGGCGAGAGGTAGCCCCCTTCAACTGGAGGTTTTTGACAGCCACACTGACGTTTATTTTCCTTTTGTGCACTTCGGATCCATACTTTGTTTTAATCCCGCTGATATTCCTTGCTTGGAACTTCTTCACACACAGTGGGTCCTACTCCGTAAATGTGCTGATTTTCATGAAATGTGGAGACTCAGAAATGTCACTGCTCATCCTCTTTTCTACACCTTTTCCCAACTTGAATGTATGCTCATAGGAATATTTAATCTAAAAATACGAAATCACTACTTTTTTAATTTATTATGTATTATCTTTCTAGCCTAAACTTACAATGGCTAGATGCCGGCGGAATGTAGACAATTTCATAGATGCCTGTCGAAAAATTGGAGTAGATGAGGTAAGTAGGCTTACTCGTATTTGCTTGTGCTATATTAAAAGACATATTTAGAACAATACCACATATATTTTATATAATTGAATTTGTTAATTTTGAAATATTACTTTAATAACATTAATAAATATCTTCTTGCAATTGCCAAAACAGCTCATTTATACAAAAAAATCTTTAAATCAATTATTTGACAGATGCTACTTTAAAATATTCATATGTTTTCAAGACCTATTCTATTCGTTTATTTATAAAATTTGAAATATTAACAAATTGAAATTGAACAGTGAATATAAGACAGCATGGACTGGTTTCATTTACATCAGGAGTAACTTGGACATTTTAGAACTTATGGAAAATTTGAGAATTATTGTGGGATCTTATGGAAACTCGCGGAAAACTGATATGAAATAATTCGTGGTCATATGTTAATCGTAAACGAAATATCGTATACATTGTTACAACTTTGGCACATTTTCAGAACTTTAACTTATTATGAAAATGGTACTTACCATTTTACAGATCGCTTGAGAAGAACTAATTAACCAATTTTTCAGGCTTCCCTCCCCCACTGAATCTCGCACAAACTCTGTTACTGAATTTTTACTTTAAAAATAAACGTTTAGTTCTATACGACACCGAGTCTGTAAGTAATTTGTCCGTCAATAGAAAAATTATTTTGAATTAGCAAGCTTTTAATTATTGCAACTACTAAAATCCGCTCAAATGTTCAACCAGTTTTCGTAGCTAGGACTTGCTGATTTTTATGATAGTTTGAAGACAGGAGGTGAATTGTCGGTATCCTTACCAGCCAACCGAATAACATTGCTCAAGAAGTAAAGAAATTGCGAATTTCTTGCTCACTAAATATAAGCCAACCGAACTTATACACATGTAATGAGAAACGTTTATATTTTTAGTGTGCATATAAAACTGTTTTAAAATGGTTTTATTAATTATTGTCCTAACTCTTGTTGAATGTCTGTGTTGGTAGGTAAACGCTTAAAAGATATTAGATAACCATATTAATTTCAATGCATGTTCACCTAACAACTAACACTGGTTTTATAACTATTCTTGATTCCACCTGTTTTCCATAATAAAGTGTATTCATCTGTGATAAAAATCACCATTTTTGAGATTTTTTACATATGAGATGCCCCTTAATATGAAAGTCACGAAACTGTAATAAGCTTGATATTTCCATGGTTACTTAAATTTAAATTCTATAAAAAATAATTTTTCACAAAAAAGCGACTTTATTAAGAAACCTTGAAGATTTAGGTATAGGGACATGATATGCCATCTTAAAGCATTTTTCTTCGTCTTTCAATTTATTGAGTAATATACAGGGGGTTTGATTTGAAAAAGCGAACTTCTGACCCCTTTTATGAATAACGGAAATAATAGTAATTTTAGCACGCCCTGTATGATATGGAGTCGATTTCTTGGTGTAAATTAAATACAAGGGGTCTGTCTAAACTACCACCAAAATATCAACTTTTCATGAATTGAGAGCACCAATTTATTTAATTTTAATTAGGGCTATGTTTTGGACCATATTTAATAAAAAATATTTTGTATCTCGAAAACGGATAGGGGTAGGTATAGGGCAATATTAACAAAAAAGTATTATAACAAAAGGGCGATTCTAAAAATGTCTTAATATATGGGGTGTTCCATTTAAAAAAATAAAGTTGCTAGGACTTTTTGAGAGAAGCGGCAACGTCGCAATTCTGAAAATACTTTAGATCGATAGAACAGCTAACAAAATGTAAGATACCAAAATTTCAGAAAAATCCTGCTTTCCGTTTTCCATAAACGTCTCGCCTACCATCGACCGCGAATCACCTTGTATAGAATGAGCTGATGCTTTTAAAACAAAAACATATACACGGTGTCTTATTTGATGGTTTTATGCTGCAGAAATAATATTTTGACGTTCATATCGTGTGGCCGAAAATCATCAAAACTATGTGTTATTGGTTTTGATAATTTCCGCCCACACGACATGCGCCTCAAAATATTATTTTTGCAACATTACCAGGCAGAGCTGCATCTCTGAAAATGATCTCGTTGACACTCCATATCTAGTAGAATTGAAAAATGAGAACAAGCCTATATGAGATCTTTAAAAATATATAATTAACTTTAACGTAGTAATATTCAATTGCGTTTCGAGATATGAATACTGATGTTTTCGAGAAAAACTTGTTTTGCTCTTTTTGTGTAATGTAGGAGAGGTATAAATATAGATAGTTATCTAAAATACGTGTTAAGTAATTCGTACTAAAATTGTTATCTTTAAAACGCACATAATGTGAAGCGTAAAGACAATAATATTAGTACGAATGATCTGGCATACAAAAAAATCTTTACTTTCGTAAAATCCTTTTGGGAATGAAGTACTTAAACTCAACATGACACCTATAAATTATTGTTTTAACCTTCTAGTTATCTTTCTTAATGATTCTCGCACATTCATTTCAATATCTTCTTATCATCCTATGTTTCAACAAATGCCTGACAATTTCTATCTTTCTCTCATTATCTGAATATCAACTATCTTTTTAGCGTTGTACCCTACTCAAACACTGACAGACAGTAAGAGTGAGACTGTGGTTGGTTGCAGGGGCGACTGTGCAGCACCCTTGACGTCACCGAAGCCTTAAACGGTCGAGGATTACCTCGTTTGGTGGCCACGCTGGAGGGACTCTGTCAACTTGAACATTTCCATAACCCAGAGGCGTACCGATGGGACGAAAATCCGCAGGACGAGAGGACATTTGTAAGACAGCCTCCTACTTGGTGGGATACCATATTCTCACTCGTACTGCTGTCAGTGTTTGTAAGCACCATCGCTTTTCTGGTCACCTTTCCTCCTTCAAATTGAAGTTTCTGGGAAGAAGAATATTAGTTTTTGTTTTCAGGTGGTATCTTAAGGTTGATGGTCGTTGAATTTTGTTTGAGCTGCAAATCCAAAAACTGACACGTACATTATAATCAGACTCCAGCAGTTTTTATTTTTGATAGAAACTCTATTCAAATTTGTGGACCTTCTGAAGCACAGTTCGTTGCAGAATTATTAAAACCGAAAATTGTGGGTTGAATGTAATAGATTGTCCCAATGAAAGTTGGTTAATTTTTTAAAGATGCGTTCTCCACATAAGTGCGTAATTTTCCAATTTTAATGAAGAAAAGTAAATATTTTACACGGGGGATCTCAAATTTGTATATAAAACTATTACTTTATACATTATTGTCGACTAGTTCCTAACACTTCAATATCAAAATTTTAACCAAATATTTTTACATGCAGTGAATAAGAATATAGGAATGTGATGTTATGTAAAAAATATAATTGAGTTTGTACTAGTTTCCACTATATTATTATACCGTGACAATTGTTTTATCACACAGAGACTTCTTCCGACAGAAGCCTGTGCATTAGATACGATTTTCTAAAGCTAAACATTAAGAGTTTAATAAGTTTAATTTTCTCCTACGTAATCGTTTATGGGAGTATTAATTTTTTGAATTAAATTTTTTCAAACTTTCAAACTCAATCTATCTTGATATAGACATATTAAACTAAAATTGTAAATTTACATAATTGTGTTTACCTAATTCGAATTACCTATTATTTACCATACACAGTTTTTAATTTCCAGAATAGATAGATTCTGTTTTTAATAATATACAGGGCTCTTCTGAGTATTTGGTGTCTTCAAAGAATTAATTGAAAGAAACTACAAAAATCCGATTTAATCTAAAGTAATAAGCTCGAAGAAAAATATTGTTGAAATTTGCGTTTTTCCAAAGTAGTACTGCTGATTTTTTTGTACTAATGGATGACAATTTCGTAGCTCGAACAAAATTCCAGCTCCAGCAATAAAAAAATTTCGGAATGGGACCGTTTGGCAAGTGTCTGATTCTTTCCGATTTCTCGAATATTGTTTATATTATATTTGCCAAAGATATCCATTTTTGCGGTTCTTTAAGTTATGTTATTATTTATCTATTATAGTATATTTAACTTTCGATACTTTGCAAATATGTAATTTAGATCGTTGCGAACTACAGATATATTATAACTAACATTCCATTTTGTTTAATAAGTCTTTACGTAAGCTATTAGGATTTTTATATCAATATTACATAAATCTCAGTGGTGGCTCGCTTAATACTCCAAGTGAATCAATGATTCACCTTAAATTTCCAACTTATACTATGTTTTAATTACAATCACCAAAACAGAGTATATTAACTTAAATCACAAATCACCATAAAATTATAAGATGTTTAGTTGTTCAGTCGCTATGAATGTAAGATAAAATCAGAATAATGATTGTATATCGGTATATTGCTCAAAACGCGGCAACATTGTCAAAACGCGCAAAGGTTATTTCCATTCCATGTCGAATAGCTTTTCACCTTGATTGAATCAACTCCCGTTGCGGTTTATAACGATGCAGTTGTTTACGGTGGTTGCCATGACAACGCGCCATATTGTCTGCATATTATAGATAAACGCTTATGGGAATGACACCACCTGGAAAGCATGGTTCATTTCCAAATTGGAATATCGGGTGTTTTAATTCCTGTTTAACAGTGGTTGCTACGTCGCATTTGCATATAGGAGCGTGCATTACTTTTGAAATTTCTGTTTGTTGTTGGTTTTCGGTAATAGAACTAAATAAAAATTACTTTATATTTTCCCGTTTATGATCCGGTGCGTTTTTTTTCTCTTAAAATGTGTTCTGTAGGTAAAATTATGTAAAGTAAAATTTGGTATTAGGTACTTTCGCTGGAGTGAGGGAGGAGGTAATTAAATTTGATTCACCAGTTCTTATTGTCACGAGCCGCCACTGAATTAAATCTAATCTGTACAAACAAAACGAACCTCAGTGTATTAGAGAAGTATTATTTTAGTCATCAATGAAAACATTGGAATATCTTAAGATTAAGCAGCAAAAATATGACAGTTATGTTCTTCGTTTGGGGAAGGATTTTGTTGCCAGGTGAAAACGTATTTCTTTGGTAACACATAATAACACTAATCCAGTTTTTTTTTCACGACCATACCCTTTTTTTCACTTCTCCAAAGGAATATGAGGTTGTAAGTGTAAGTTGTAATTTTACCTCAAACTATATCGGTTTGACTTTTGACATCCATAATAAAATGTATTATTTGCAAGAGGCTAATAGGTATTTTACGTGCAAAAATTAGTGACGGATTTAAACATTTTTAACTCTAATTTGACTTCACATAGTAAGAATCAGGAGCGGTGCCATACAGCTGAAAGTAATGTATTACTCTAAATGTAAATAATACACTAACAGACTGATATATTAAATAATAACGATAAAATATAAAATATTAAACTTAACTCAACTAAATTATTAAATTTGTATACATTTACTAAACAAAATGCACGCTTCGTACCGCTTGCTATAAAACCAAATTACAACTCTCTTTACTGCTTGTAATCTAGTTAGAACTACTGCTAAATTCTGATTTGAAATTGGACGCGTTGTTATTCAGTTTAAAGATAAAAATACTCGGCAGATGGCGCTGAAGGAAAAATTGCTATGAAATTAAGAATTACCAAATAAATAAACTATAATCAGATGTATACCTTGAGATTCGGTCAACACCAGTCTTCGTAATAGTTCTACCAGCACCGCCTGCAAACAAACACCTAGGCTAGCTCGGCTCAGGGTGGTTCGTACTTTATCTTTTCACACTAACAAGTTCCAAAATGATGTACCTGGACATGGAATTAAATCAATATAGGTTAAAGTCCAAGTCGGGGTTGGACGCCACCAAGTTTACTTTTGTTGGGTAAGCCCTATCGTTGTTTATACGGACACAGTAAAAAAAACTTGGAAATAAAAGAAACTGAGTAGAAACTCAAGTATCAAATTAAGTAAATAATTACTTGTCGTAGTCTACGCTACCACACAAGATCTGTATTCTCAAATTCACACAAAATAACAACAGAGAAGTGAGGCCAATACTTTTATTTTGGAGAAAAATAAGAGCAAGCTCCTCTAGCCTTATAAGAGAATTCCCTGGGTTGAGAGAACCCAGCTATCCCGTAGTGAAATTTCGAAATGACCCAGTTTACTGTCTAACTAGGTTCACCCTCTTGTCAACTTGATAATCTAATTTAAAATTTTGAAAGGTGTGAAGTAAAAGGTAATAAAACTTAGAAAATTCACTTCCCCGTAACGCTCTGCTATAGCCTGCAACCTAGACGGTGATAAAAATTACCGGACTTTAACACATAAACTATTCTAAGTTAATTCAACTCGGTTAGAATAGCCTTTCCATCAGCCTGAGTTGCAAATTTCAAACAGAAACCGAATCCCTCAAAATGCTATCTTATGTTTTAACATCAATGACCAAAATAAAGAAAAATAGAATTAACCCAGATAAAGCTGAATTATTTTTTATTATTAACAGAGCACTAAGTTATTTTTTTGGTTAGTTTTGAACTTTAATATCATCAAAAAAAAATTGAAAAAAATTTAGTGCATATTTTTTGCGTACTGGTAGGTCCTTTAAAAAGGACTTTAGCTCAATGAGTGACTACCAATATAATAACATAAAGTACACAAATTTAACAATTGTTTATTTATAATTAGTTGAAATTAATACAGAAAACGTTTTTTCAATAATGTATTTAAGTATAGGTAGAACTAACTCGGAACATGGTATTTGTAAAAACATTCTTTAGGATGAAGTCCTACATTACACTTATTACATATAAAATTAACTTTTTTTGTACCAAACTTGCATTTTACTTGTTTATCGTTGTATACGATAAGATTATCTATTTGGTCAAAACGAGAAATTTTATGTAAATTTTTGTTTTTTTATCAGTCTGGTAAGTCGACGGCTGTTAGTCTCCAATATACCCTGAGGTATCGTTCTTCTAAACGACAAATAACCCATTTCCCTCCACTTTTACGGTGTAATTGTCAGGCATTCTGCACAGACATATTGACTAAATGGCAGATAATAGGAAAGTACCCCACCCAAATTTTCGTTGTATTTTTTGATCATGTTCGGCTGCTCAACCATTACGTTTTTCTTTTCTTTTTGGGAAAATCATTTTACTTGTGAAACTGAATGAACCGGTGTATAGTTGGATGCTAAGGTGAGCAAATTAGTGTCATTCCATCTGCAAACAATAATTTGTTTATCAGTCTCTAACATATACTCATAAGTACCTCTATTTTTTTTTGTTCATTTGGTTGGCTTATTACGCTGCCAGTAATCCGGTTTTCTCTTATAGTTTCGGTTCCCCTTAATTCTTTGAGGGAAAGTTGGTAAAGTAGTGACAAAGACGTGAAAAAATTATCGAAATAAAGATGAAATGGCAAAGTAGGAAAATTTGTCTGTAATTTAACGGAAAAAGTCAATACAACCACAGAACCCACACTCAAGTTTTTATATTTTTGTGGTACCGTGGAAGACGATTTTTGGTAGGGCTCAAACCACTCCAAAATTTGTAGCCCCACCTTATTGGTTTTCCCCTAATAAATTGTTTAGATCCATGTCTGCCATAATAGGGAATCATTGACTCGTCTATACTGTGGGCCTCTTGAATAGGAGCAAATTCAAGAAAAGCTTTATTTAGGGCATCTACAAAAGGTCTAATTTTAGCGAACTTATCATCGGCACTCAAATTATTGTTGTCGCAACCATGAATGTTCTGCATGACGAATCTAAAGCGATCTCTGGATATTGCGTAGCGAACCAACTCGTTTTTAGTGTCACTTGAATTTTCCTAATACATATGTTTTCGAGGTAATTGATTGTCCCCGCTTAGAATAAGAACACCTAAAAGACACCAAATTTCGAATTCTGATATATCCCCCATGCGAATATTTTGAAGTGCATATAAATTGCTAAAACGACACAAATCGGCAATAAGAGTGTCGTTGAAAAATAAACAAAAAAGTTGGATTGGATTCATTTGATTTTCAGCTATACATGGTTGTCTCCAGCTTATAGTTGGATCTGGTAAGTCTTGTCCTAAAGCCCAATTAAACGTGTTAAGTTTTTTTAGCGGAATGAATTGTGAGAGAGGTAAATTATTTTCTTTGTCTGATGAGTCCTTCAAATGATCGTTTTGACGAAACACATGGCTTGGCTCTGCATAATTGATCTCTGCTTCAACCCTTAATTGACTTCCAGGAAGATTGTCAATGTTTACGTCGTCTTCCTCCCCCGAATCATCATCAGTAATTGAGCCATTGGCATGGCGCTATCAGGAGGATATGGTTATTGTACTGGGCAAATCTTGTTCGGAGGTAATTTTGCCGAGTTCTTCCATTATCTCGTGTAACAATAACGGCTTGCGATCTCTGCAAAAAATTGCTGCCAATAGAATCGATACAAGTAAGCAAAATTTTAAAATGGTATTCTATTGAATTAATTGTAGGCAGCAAAATAAATGAATTTGAATTCTCTGAAACCAAAAACCGTTGAAGTTCCTTGCAAAATAGTTACATATATCCAACGTAGATTTTAAAAATTCCAGAAGTAAAAAATCCGAAAAACTAAATTTTGGCAGAAAAAAATTGTATCCCTCCCCTTTTCACCCCTAATTTTTTGTTAAAATATAAAATGGTTTCGAAAATTAAATCTGTGTACTAAACCGACATATTACGTAATTTTCACAAAGAATTGTAGTAGACGGTCATAACGCTAAAGCACTTTTAAAAGTACGATGCCATATTGGAGTAAAGGTACGTCTAGTAATTGTCATTTTTTACGCCATATATAAAGGCTGATTATTACATCAGCCTTTATATACCATAAAGATCATTATATCACGGAGCAATACTTAAATATTTGTAAATTGTTGGTTTTTATTACCTCCAATCTGTCATGTTAAGTTTTTTTAAATCACAAAACCAATATTTAACAACAGTTTTTCAATGCACTTGCAAAACCAACGACAAACCAGTGCAGAGCGTCGAACATGATATTCTAAGCGACAAATAGTAACCGCCATCTATAGCCAAAGCGTACAACGGTTGCTATTTAAAGAAAAGGCAGGTTTCTAGAAGGTGTCTTTTAAAAGGCCTTTAGATGTATTTGAGTTAATTAACTTTCTCGGTTATAAAATGCACTAGAGATTATCCAAAAATCTAGTACCCTAAAGAATAAAGTAATGGAACTATGCCGGCGTAGCTACACTTTACATAAGGTATTATATATACTCTAGTAAATTGAGATAATTGTTAATATATACTAAAGAAAATATTAATGCTGTTAAAAATACTGTTTGAGTACTAAATTTTGTTTAAATTAAAAGTCTCTATGGCGAAGTTAAAAATTCTGGCACATCACTGACAGGTAAACGTTATTGTTGTCTAAAAATAAAAACATCTTGGTAAGGGTCCTCCTGTAAACCATTATCCTTCTTCGTATTTTTATGCCCATAAATTGACCATCATTTTTCCCTGTAAATCCAAAACTAATGAGTAGCCTAATTTCGTCAGGTTCCAAGAAAAAAGTAGTTCTTAGAACTCTACAGGGAATCTGCAATTATTAGAATCCGCAACTAGAACCCTAAAACGGAAATTAATCCATAAAAGCAACCTACCATGAAAATAACGGAAATGGCAAAACTCGGCCCCAATAATCTAATTGAAATTCTACATTCAAAACAACTTAAAACAGCTTACCCATAACTGGGGTTCACCAAAGCCTTCCTGGGCATCTCAATGAAATATTTGGGATTATTGCCATAATGGCGGTTGGTAGAAATTACTTCTTCTACAAAACAACATCCTTCTCTCGAGAGTCTCAAACGGCTTCCAGCCTATTTCATCTTTAGATAGATAGATAGATAGATACTTTATTGGTAATAGCATACAAAATACTTTTACATGTCACAATATCAATAATAATAATAAAAAAAATTACATTACATCTGGCAACAAATACACCTCGAAAATCTCGTTAACACTATATTAAGATTATAAAATGACTATATAAACATTATAAAATGACATGACAAGACCACAAATTAAATCATAGTTATTAACATTAAAGCTTAAAAACTCATTAATACTATAAAAAATATTTTTTGTTTAAATTTCTCATTGCTGAGCATTCTCACACCTAGAGGCAACTTATTATATAGTCTAGTGGCTATAAAACTTGGTCTGCCTTGGCACCTTTTCAGTCTGCAGTAGGCAGTCATCAAGTTATCCCTGGCACGAGTCAACTGATCATGCACATGCCTGTGTGGCATGAATTGGCCCTCATTTTTTCTCACATAAACAACACTTTCGAACATGTATGCTGCTGGGAAGGTCAGGATGCCAAGATCAAGAAAGGCACACCTACAGTCCTCACGGTAACCAAGGCCTCACACGATCCTTACAGCCCTCCTCTGCAGGCTAAACACTCTATCCCCCGACGCAGCCCCGCCCCATGCGATGAGCAACGTCGCCCCAGAGACACAGCCCACTAGACTTCTAAACAGGGGAACAGAACTACGCAGTCTTCCGCACACGTGTTCTACATGTACATCCCACTTAAGCCTTGCATCGAAATGGACACCCAAAAACTTTACGAAGTCTGGATTCTGCCATTCCCCGATGTCTCGTAGAGTAAAAAGCATTTTCTGGGTTTTATCTCCGTTTAGCAGAAGTCCATTCGCTGCAAACCAATTGTCTGCCTGTAAGTGCGCCTCCTGCGCCCCCTCTATGACATCCTCCATTTGCTCACCGTGCAGACTAAGTGTGGTGTCATCCGCAAAGAGAGTGTAATCCGCGCCGCGGTTGGCTCCGGCAGAGGCAGATCGTTTATATATATCGGGAAGAGAATCGGTCCCAGAACCGAACCCTGCGGAACCCCAATATTGACCACTCTCTCCCCGGAAAGCACCCCACCCACCCTCACAACCTGTCTAGGGCCCCCCAAATATGACTCAAGCAACCGTGCACTTCTCTCATACAATCTGTAATGACCCAGTTTACGTAATAAGATACTATGTGATACGCAATCAAATGCTTTACTTAGGTCGTAGAATTGGGAGAGATGATAGTGTAGGTTCTCAAAAGAATCCATAATTCCAGTAAGTAAGTCCAACTGTACTTCTTGCCTCTCTAAAACCAAATTAGTTGCTACAAAACAGGCCATTACTTTCAAAATAGCTGGCGAGTTTTTTTGCCATTATTTTTTCAATTATTTTTGAGCTTATTGGTAACAGGGATATTGGACGATAATTTGAAACATCTGTTTTTTCACCCTTCTTAAAAACAGGAACGACAATACCAATCTTCAGAACGTCAGGAAAATGCCCTCACGAAAACATTGGTTTATTAACCGAGTTAAAGGAGCAATAATCAAATTTTTTATAGATTTGATTAATTTGACTGAGAGGCCAAATATATCTGCACTATTCTTGTTTTTTAGTGCATTAATTGTATCTCTCACCTCATTATAAGTGACCTCCCCAAAAGAAAATTCAGTATCAGGAACACTTAAGCCTTCCAGATATACAAGAGGATTGACATTGGATTTCATTATATTTTCTTTTAAGTTACGAGCCACATTTACACAGAAATCATTAAAATGATCTGGATCAATTGCATTGAATTTTCTCTATATTTTCCCCCTGCTACTGTTTATTACATCCCACATACATTTAATAGGGGTTTTTGCAGTGCTGATCATATTATCATTAACTAATCGCTTATGATATTTAATTGCCTGTTGATAATAGTATATTGTGTAACTAGGAGGAAAAGCAAAACATTCCTGGACGACTGTGGTAGTTGCTGGACGAGGCGCAGCCGAGGCCAGCAACACAGGAGTCCAGGAATGTGCTTTTCCTACGAGTTGCACATACTTTTTTTTATCCGATCGAAATTAATTAGAATACGTACTTATATAAATAGAGCCAAATATTACTGTAAATAAAAACGGTGTTTTAAATTTAAACTCAACATAATATCAAGTTTTGAATCGAGCGAGCTTGAATTTTATTACGTAGCTGCGGAAACTACAGCTAAATGTTACTTTTGATAGACGTCAGATCTGACAAACAAGGCGTTTGAATATAACAGAAATGTTACATTCCCGGCCTAGGACGGGAATGTCATATTCCCGGACTGTTATTTTCTATTCTTGTACAGTTATTGCATGTTGCCAAGCAACGAATACAATATACTGGAATCATGACTTTTGCGGTGAGAAAACACATCGGAAAGGTGTCGTTTTTCGTCCGATCGGATAAAAATATTTTTGAAATTGTTATATTCAGCACGATTACCTGGAGTATTATATTGTTTAGAGACTTCTCCCGGGAAATGGAGCCAATCCCTCATCTGTCGCAACGTATCATTGAACCAGCCCACACTATTTGGTTTATCAGTTCTAGCAATATATGCGTAAATGAAAAACTTCTCGGGAGCTATCTTCTCACCCAGGGAATTTTCTACGGCTAATGACGAAAACAAAAGACTCACAGAATCAACAACAACCGATTCTTCTGTTTTCCCTCAACCTACTAGGTTAATAAACAGAAAAAAATCTGTAATCACGTCAAAATCTATCGACTGTCATTCAACTAAAATCCTTAAATGACAATTTAGCCGCGTACGTTTTTGTCATCTTTTTCCTCGATTTGCTCTGAAAATTTGACAGTCACGAGTTATGTGTATTTAAAAGGAAAATCCAAGTCACGTGCCTGTCAAAATGTTAGAGCAAATCGCGAAAAAAAGATGACAAAAACGAACGCGGCTTTTGAATACTGCTGTCAGAATACTAGACAGGTTCGGTCATATCGAAAAAAAGACAATAGAGATCATTTTCCAAACGATATTCCTTCCTAAAATGACTTTTATAAATAGAAAAATTTCCACCCGTAACACGCTTCCGCTGCAGTTTCGCGTGATTAGAAAATTAGAAAATATCTTAGTAAGGAAAATTATTTGGGATTTTTAAACAGTATCCTATAATATATGATTTCAATCACGAAGATTATAGAAATATAATAAAACGATGAAATTTGGGATCAGATAGAATTAAAAGAAAATGGTAAATTTATGTATTTTTAATTTTTTAGTATTTTTTCGGGAAAAATTTTATTTCATAATATTAGTGCAAAGGTTATTAAAATAAGTAAAAAACTTTTCACGAGTTTCAAATGCCAAGGAAATTGTGCACGTCTTCCTTTTCTGTCCTGTTTGTAGGTCATAGGCAAGCTGTTCTTACTATTAGAACACTAGTATCAGTAGATGTCAATTGGTATGTAAAATAGTTGTAATTTTTGCGCCAAACTTCCAAATGTATTTTCAACTAACCTTCGTGCTTTCTATATTTTTGTTGTAATTTTCTTTACGAATGTCGACACGTGACTGTCGCTTCCTGGGCAAGATAATGCTTTTTGCTATGTATTAATCGAAGATGAGGAATTTCTTTCAAGCCATACTTGAAAAGACCATACCCAGGTCTTTTCAAGTATGGCTTGAAAGAAATTCCTCATCTTCGATTAATACATAGGAAAAAGAATTATCTTGCCCAGGAAGCGGTTTAGAGTTTGGGTTTCAAATCTTTTTCTCATATTGAAAGTTTCAAAAATGCCCTCATCACTGTTTTTCCCGTTTTCACCTATATCTAGTATTTTCTTCAACAAGGCAATGCGACGAACCAACCGCGTTGATGTGAATACCTAATTTTGCTGCCGTGCCGCTAGCGTTCGCGTCGCTAAAAATTCGCGCGGTGAGTGTGGGGATCCTTTAACGTAGAAAAACTACGTTCTGCAGTAGCTACATACACTGGATGGTTAAAAGTATTTTAATACAGTCGTAAATAATGGTTAAATGATTTTCTCTACATATTTGTAATAGGGTCAGTATCAGTAGTGATGCTATCTGATTGTATTGTTTTAAATAGTTGTGCCTCACCCATAAGCTGAGTGATTGAAGGATTACCTAGGAGAGGGCCAAACTGTTCTAATATGTTTGATACATTTTTGTCAATAAATTCTAAGCTGCCCGAGATCAATGAAATCGGTTTGCACATTTCTATCTTAGGTTTTCATAAGCCATCGAATGACAGTAACCTCGAATTTAACTCTGGGGATAAAATTAACCGGAACTTATAAACTTCCGGTTAAATTCAAAGATACTGTCATTCGATAGCTCATGAAAACCTAAGATAGGAATGTGCAAACCTATTTCTTTGATCTCGTGCAGTTTAGACTTTAGAGCCTGTCAAAGTGTCAAAATGACCGACTTTTAACTATCAATATTTTGTAAACAGCTAAATTCCATTCCAAATTCCACATTTCTTTATTCATGTTTATAAAGCACGAAGTTTTTTACACACGTCACATGTTTACTAAAATAAACACCTAATACTAAAAAACAGAAAATATAAAATCTTACATAATATGCTTAAATGGTGATTGTCAAGATAATAATTGAAATACAATTTTAAAATGAGACATAAACATATATATAAACATATTCATATTCAGGCCTTGTACACAGACAATCACAGCAAAAATATCAAACAAAATACAAAATATGAAATATTGTGCAGGATCCATACCAAGAACACTGTCAAGGTGCTGGACTAGTAGTCATCATTAAATTCAATATCACTCAATGTCAATATCATGTGCTCGTAAGCTGAAAAATTCCTGCAGTGAATAAAATGACTTCCCCACAAGATACCGCCTTATTGCTGCCCTGAACGCAACCGGGCTCAGGCCTCTGACTTCGGAGGTAGCCTATTGAAGAGTGCAGGGGCATAGTGCAGGGTAGCGTTAAATGACCTGCGAAGTCGCAAATAATCGATGCTAAGATCATTTCTCCCCCTAGTGAAATAATCATGAGTGCCACTCTGGTGTTGGTAATTCGATGAGCATCTTGCATGCACCAAACAATCCAAGATATACCTCGAAGGCACAGTGAGTATCCCCAGATCACAATACGCCCCTCTTACATCAGCGCGATATTCCAAACCAGCAAGAACACGCACAGCTCTGCACTGCAAGGCGAAGACCCTGCTAGCGTGCGCAGAGTGTCCCCAAACCAAGATAGCGTGACAACAGAGTGACTGTATGAAAGCATGGAAAGCCACACACACACCGTGCTCCACCGTCCTGATTAGTTGTTTTAATAAAAATATCGATTTTGAGATTTTTCCACAGATGTAGTCTACATGCTTATCAAATCTTAGTCCAGGGTCAATCTGCACACCCAGAAACTTTACCGCAGGCTCGTTATCATGGTTGTGAGGTCTCAGTGAGTAGATCGCAGTCTCCGTCTTCCCTGCATTAAGGCTGAGGCGATTCGCAACAAACCAACTGTTCAGGCTTTCACGACTCTCAATCATCTTCCGATGCAGGGTCCCCATATCAGCGCTAGAATTTATGACTGACGTGTCGTCAGCGAACTGAATAAGTTCACCGTCATTCAGAGCCATCGGTAGATCGTTGACATAAATTAAAAAGATAATAGGTCCTAGAACGGAGCCTTGTGGTACCCCATGCTGTGTGGACCTCGCACCCGAGATGACTCCCCCACAAGCTGTGACCTGTCTGCGGTCAGTAAGGTAGCTTTGCATAAGAGAAATGCTAGGACCATCAAAACCATAAAACGATAGCTTGCTGAGAAGCACCCAATGAGACATGGTATCAAAAGCCTTCGAGAGGTCGCAAAAGGTGGAACCAACGTACAACCCCCTCTCGAAGCCCTTCAAGACAGATCTACAAAGGGAGTCAACAGCATGGACAGTGGAGAGTTCTGCCCTGAAGCCAAATTGGTTATTTAAAAATAGTTTGTTTCCCTCAAAGAATGTGCACAACTTATTCTTAAGCAGTCTCTCAAAGACCTTAGCAATTACTGGTATAAGAGCAATAGGTCGATAGTTGTTTATGTCAGACATATCTCCTTTTTTGTGAATAGGAATAACTTTTGCTAGTTTAAGACAAATGGGAAAGACACCCTCGAGTATACATGTATTAATGATCTTTGTTAGAGGAATTATAATTATATTTTTTATGCCCATGAGTAGTTTTCTGCTCATACCGTAGATATCCCGACTTTCCTACCTTTTTAGTCCATCAATAGCACTTCTCACCTCGTTGTAGGATACCTGGCCAAAGGAAAAGCCAGTCCCACAGGGGACCCTCATCCTTCTCACAAAGTCCTCAGCCGACACACTCGGCAGCGGCAGGCCGCCGACTATGCTGTCCGCAACATCTGCGAAAAAGTCATTAAATTCATTAGCATCTATGTTCGCGCCCTCAGAAGAGCGACCAACACAACCTCGAGAAGAGTTGATGACCTGCCAGGCTGCCCCTACCCTATTCCCAGCACTCTTTATAAAATTTGAATTTGCCGTTACTTTGGCCTTATTTATTTCATTACGATACTCTCTGCGGTAACTTATGTAGCTATCATGCATCAGAGGAGACCGAGTCATACAATATATTTCATGCAATAAATTAAGTGTTTCTCTCATTCCCTTTAGCTCCTCCGTAAACCACGAGACCTTGCCTCGATCCCTTAATACCCTTTTAACAACGGGAAATGCTTTGTTCAATGCATTATTTATTTTATATATAGGTACAGGATATTATACACGAAATGTGTTTGGATTTCTCTAGAGAGTCCAAAAATGTAGTAATATGCAGGTTGTTTCGTTTAAAAAAGTGAATTTTTCTTAACTGCGATGCTCATTTGTTTTTACTGATATGCTCAAAAGATAATAGAGAAAAAACCAAAACTTTTATTTCAAAAGTTTTTGCCTATCTCTTATAATAAACTCTGTAGATGAGTGTCAAAATATAAATGAACACCCTTACCTGATAACACGATTAGGACAACTATTGCATGAGCAATTGCAGTTTTTGTAATTTATAACAAAATTCTACTAGTGGAAAAAGAAATCTGATTCGAAAAATGATTTTATGGAAATGTGACTTTTTAATTAATAGATAAGCAATCTTATAAAAAATATATAATTAATGCTTTATTAATTTGACAAAAATATCTTGTAGATGTGTTAGTGGTGGCAAAAATATATATTAACTATAGTTTATACAACTGCTATTGCCTTTGCATCTTCAGTTGGCAATAATAATCTCTGTCTAAACCTTGGTTAATAATAATATACTATTATACAATGGTACAACCAAACCAGGGTCTAAAAGGATTACCTACTCGAAGCTCTCAAAAATGTATTTACTTAGTTTTCGTCACAATAAATTAATTTCTACAGATTTTTTTTGCGTAATTTACATTTTGAAGTAAATGGAAATGGATAAATACTATTTTTTGTTACTTACATGCATTGCAATGTTTCTCTATGAAGAACCATACAGTGCTTTTCAGTTACAATGAATTTAGCATTTAGAATAAAGTAATAAGCAATGATTGTTATTCGTAATCTAAAAGAAATTGAAGGAACATTAAGAGAGATAATTTTTTTTTTGGAATTTATGGAACTAATTTGTGTAAACAATTTTCTGCAGATTTGGGCTCTGATATATAGTACCGTATTTATATATTGGTAAATTTATATAATCGAACATACATTTATTTATATAAGCGAATATAACAATAAATGTTCAGGTTACTTTACACACTCAGAATATAACTGTCATGTTTTGCGTTGCTATTTTTGCCATTGATGCTAAGAAATATTCATTGTTATATGTTCAATTCTACCAAAGTCACTGATATAATTCAGCCTCTTGTGCAAATCTTGTTTTATTTAACAATTGCTTACAAATTGTGATTATTTGCGTTATTTCATACGTTTACGAGTGCCTGAAATCTTAGAAATTAGTTTTAATCAGATTTAATAATGATTTAGGTGCTAAAAGTCCAGTGAATTGTGTTAAAGCTTTAGTTAAGAATATATCTAATACATTTCATATGTAGAAATTAACTTTAAGTTTAAACAGAGTGAAATACGTTGAAAACGAAGCAGCTGTACCAGTGCCTACAAAAATTAAATTTCTTTAGTAATGTAGCTTTTAGGAATATTAAGGTGATTGAATCAAAAGGAATGATCTTATTTGCATACAAGAAGACATACAATACCAAAACGAAAGCAATTGCGCCAAAAAGCTTAGGTTTTAACTAGATACTAACAAGACATAATATCTTAAAGGTTGAACCAGATGTTTATTTTGCTATGGCTGTGTTACCCTCACTAATCCATCTATTATGTCAGATTTTTGTAAACGTTTTACAGCGGTGCTATTTAAGCGAATATCTGATATAATAATGAAAACATTTATTTTGAGAATAGTTTTATGAAGACTAATTACACTTATTTCCTCCATAAACACACCTCCGACGAACAAATAGTGCTCCATTAGGCTCGTGAAAAGCAGATGATGTATTGATGATCGTTAATCTGTTATTTCGTATTGGCTTTGTTGAGTTTTATCCTTTAATTTTTTGGCGTAGCGGGGTTGAAGGAGTTCTTCTTAGAGTGCCTATCCGTTCCGGATGTTGGCTATCATGTTGGCTATTCGAACTTTGTTGACAGCAGCGCGGAATAGCTGAGTGGTTGATGGTTGAACCCCGTTCTTAAATTTTTCAACCACGATATTCTCCTTCTGCTCACTCCTCTAGCTCCATATACCTTGCCTTGAAAGGACATATCAGCTCTCATTACGCATTATATGTCCCAGATATTGTAGCTTTCGAGTCTTAACTGTATTCAGGACTTCTCTTCCTTTCCCATCCTTCTCAGCACTTTCGTATTGGTTATTCTCTCTCTCCAAGGTATTCGTTGGATTCTTCGGTACAGCCACATTTCAAATGCCTCAAGTTTTTTGGAGGCCTCCATAAGCGTCCACGATTCGACCACATAAAAAAGGGTCGAAAACACGTAGCATCGCAATAGGCGAATTTTCGTTGACATCTGTAAGTCGTGGCTGGTAAAGACTTTTTTCATCCTAATAAATGCTGTTCTGACTTTTTCAATACGCGTTCTGATCTCTACAGAATGGTCCCAGTTATCATTTACGTTCGTGCCCAAGTATGTGTATTTGTTGACTTTTTCTAAAGGATTTCCGTTTACCAATAAAATACCGCGGGTGTTTTGGTTTTTACTGATTATCATGAACTTTGTTTTGTTGGTGTTTATTTCCAAACCATATTGTCGACTGTATGATGTAACACTGTCCATTAGGAGTTGTAAGGAAGCTAAGTTGTCTGCAAAAATAACGGTATCATCTGCATACCTTATGTTATTCAATCGTTCTCCATTTAACATAATTCCAGCTTCAATATCTTGCAGGGCTTCTCTGAAGATGTATTCCGTGTACATATTGAAAATTACAGGAGACAGTATGCATCCCTGCCTTACACCACGTAATAATTTGTATCTCTTCCGTTGTCTCTCTGTCTACCCTGACGCAAGCCCTCTGATTCCAGTAGAGATTTCTGATGATTTTGAGGTTCTTCCCATCTAGGCCAGCTTTTTGCAGAACCATCATTTTCGTGTGTCGCATTTGATCAAACGCCTTCCTGTAATCCACGAAACATGCGTATACATCGCAGTTTACATCCCTGCATCGCTGAAACAACACTTGGATTGAAAATAGAGCCTCTCTAGTCCCTACAGCACTTCTAAAGCCGAATTGGGTCTCAGATATCTGTTTCTCACATAGTTTAAATATTCTACTGTGAATTATCTTCAGGAACATCTTCAGTAGATGGCTCATCAAGCTTATTGTACGAAACTCGCTACATTTCCTAGCATTAGGTTTTTTGGGGAGGGTAACAAATTCAGATTTCAGCCATTCCGTGGGTATGACGCCCGTATCATAGATCACATTGAACACTCTTGCAAGCCACCCTAGATTCTTCCCCTCGATCAACTTTAATATCTCAGCCGGAATTCCATCGGGACCCAAAGCCTTTTGATCTTTAGCATTTTTCAAAGCTGCCTGTTCTTCTCCTTCTAAGATTGGGGGACCATCTGTTCTATCAATATTGAGTGCCACCGTTCTCACGTCATCAAACAGTTGTTTAGTGTACTCTTCCCAGGTTTGCTTAATTTCCGACTTCTTTACTATAACTCGGCCTTGGTTATCCTTAAGTACATTAACTGTTCCCGCCATTTCCTTCATCTTCTTGTGCAGATTAAAGCTATCAAATTTGGCCTGGCATTCTTCGATTTCCACACATTTTTCCAGTTTCTCTTTTTCTTTAGCTGTTCTTATTTTTGCCCTTATTTCTCTCTGTATGTTCATGTATTCTCTCGTTTTACCTTTAAACAATCTCCTTTTTCCATCAGTTCCAGGATCTCGTCTGTCATCCAAGATGTCTTCGTCTGTTTGCCAGGCTTTAAGTACTTTTCTTTGACTTTATGTATACTTTCTTGAAGCATTTTAAGATCTTTTTCTACATCTCCATCGTTTTCCTGCTCCTCAGTCTCTGTCAAAAGTTCACTCCTTACCAACTTGTTTGTGGTTGTGTCTTTTAGCCTTCTGAAATCATATCTCCCTACATGTTTTTTCTCTACTCTCTTCAGTCTGGTTCCCATTCTTTCTATCAACGGGTTATGATCCGATTGAACATCTGCTCCTGGATAGGTTTTTATGTTTCTGATGCTGTTTCTAAATATCTTATTAGTGAGTACGAAGTCTATTTGATTCCTAGTTTTTCCATCATTCGATTTCCACGTGTGCAATCTTCTAGGATGGTGTTGAAAGAATGTATTGGTTACAATCAGATCATGTTCCGCTGCGAATGTACTCAGAGTATCACCACGCTCATTTCTCTCGCCCAGTCCAAAGTCTCCGATGTGTTCTCCAGTTCTTCCTTTTCCAAACTTGGCGTTGAAATCACCCATAATAATATTTATATCATGCTGTGGCAGAGCTTTGATGGTATCTGATATTTGCTTATAGAACTGGTCTACGTCCTCGTTGCTGTAGTCTGTAGTAGGGGACATAAATTTGGATGAGATTGACATTTACGGGCCTTGCATTGATTTGTAGAAGAGTTATTCTTTCTGATATTGGCACAAAGTTGGTAACACACGTTACAATTTGTTTGTGCACCATGAAGCCAACACCATGCTGGAAAGTGTTGTTTAAAGTCCCAGAGTAATATACAGAATAGTCCTCCTCGTTGTTACTAGCTCTTGTACCCGGCCATCTCATCTCGCTAATGCCTAAAATCTGCAGTTTAAGTCGTTTCGTCTCTTGAATTGTGTTCTGTAGCTTTCCAGGCTGCGCCAATGTTTGCACATTCCATGTACCAAATATCACTTTTCCTTTTTGTACCATCCTTTCTTACTATCAATCAAAACATTCCCTCCCGGAGATCCGAATGAGGGACTACATCCGGACATTTGAAATTTTGTCTTGACCATAGCCATCATGATAATACTAGGGAAAACTCTAATGAGTCTCTAATGTGTTGGATTCCCATTTGCCTACCACATCCTTATGACGTTGATCATTTTCTGATTCCTCCGCCTTTGGAGCCGATTTCTCAACTCCAGGACAAAAGAGTGCCCTACCACTTACTAGCTCCTCCACCCGAAACTGTTGGCCAGTAAGTAAGTGGGGGATTGGGGGTTGAAGGAATTGCATTGCCAAAATAGATTATTTGGAAATGTATGCATACCTCTAGCGGTGCCGCTTAGGTTAGCAACTAATAATCTAGAGCAGCGGTTCTCAACCTTTGTGAAGTGATGTACCACAAAATCCTTTTTATAATTTAGGTACCACCTAACTAAGATGCCTATCTAGCTAGGTAATTTAATTAATTGTAATTCGTATGCTGAAATTTTAACCAAGGGATAAAATAAAATTCAACAATATTAAAAATATTTTTTACTATATTTTAGGTTTCATACATAGGTACTTATAATAACAAACTAATTAGTGAAAAGGTTGTGTTTGAGCATTTCCACTTAATTTATTAATATCTGGTTCCGTGTTACTCAGATATAGCCAACGATCAGGTTCTACATTAAGTTTATTTCTGTATACATTCTTAATATACAGCATAGCGGAAAATCCATTCTCGCACAGGTATGTTGTCGAAAAGGGTAGTAAGTATTTTAAAGCATGTTTTTCAACAGAACGATAATCAAAATACCTTCTTGCCCAAAATTCACCGAGGTCGTCGCACTGCTTAAACTCTAGTTTTAGTTCACCATCACACGGCAAATCAATCAGGTTTTCTTGGTCAGTTGCACTTAAACCCTGGGCCGGCGACTCAACAAGAAAAGGATTGCGTATCCATTCAAATTCAGAATAATTTTCTGTGAAGTACTCATTAAACTGCTTGATTAATTTATCACAGTGAATCTTTAAATTTAACAGTACCTCAGAACTGATATTAATTTCATTATCTGTAACGAAGCTTTCAAGTGCTGGAAAATGTTGGACTGAGCTATTTTCAAGACTTGATTTCACAAGTTCAAGCTTCTTTATGAACGATCCGACCTTATCAATAATAACAAATCGAGTTGTATGTTTGCCTTGCAAACCTAGATTCAAATCGTTAAGTCTGCCAAATATATCAGTGAGATATGCTAATTGGCACAATCAAATTTCGTCAGTAAACTTGTCTTTCAGCTCATGATTTTGTTTAGCTAGAAATATTTCAACTTCGAAACGAAGCTCAAATAGTCGGGATAGCACTTTTCCTCTTGATGGCCACCTAACCTCTGTATGTAGAAGCAAACTGTCGTGAATACTTCCCATTTCGGAACACAAAAGCCGAAAGAATCTTGAATTAATAAAATTAAATACTTTAACAGTGTCGTTCAAGATCTGTCTTAATTCATCTGGCATCTCCTTAGCTGCCAAAGCTTGTCTGTGTATGCTACAGTGAATAAAAACACATTCCGGTGCTACTGCTTTAATTCTTGTCACAACACCCCCATGTTTTCCCGTCATTGCACGGGCACCATCTGAACATATACCTACGCACTTCAGCCAATCCAAACCATGTTTTGTAATAAAGTTATTCACTTTGTTAAATATTTCGATTGATGTTGTAGAAAGAAGGGGCTCGCAAAATAAAAATTCTTCTTTTATTTCATTTCCATGCAAAAAGCGACAATAAACCATCAATTGGGCAAAATTTGTTACATCGGTACTTTCGTCCATTTGCAAGGCGTAAAAAATACTGGACTGTATTTGTTCTATGACTTCCCATAATCAGTCATCAAGTTTTTAGGATCTATTTGAAACGTCAGCACCTAAATATGCTTTAATTGATCCAGGAATGACATGAAATTCCCGTAAACCCATCCAAATAGTATATATTTTTAATAAATTTAATTTAATTTTTTTGTAGATATTCAACCCATCACAGATTAAAATGCATTTCTTCCGCATAGTATTATGGGTTTTATTCTTGAAATTTCTATTTGATTGTTGTACATAAAAAAATATTATATGTACAGGGTTATTGACTATATTTGGACCAATAGATAACTTTTTATTTGAAGGATTAGAAAAACGTTTAAATTAGAAAAGTTGTAGGATTTCGCTCAAAGCGCTAGAATTTGATATCAGAAAAAACAAACGAACGTCGTAAAGCCGTCAAAAACGACTAACTTAGGTTTTTTTAAATGGAATACTCTCTATATTATTGCATATTTGGATTGTGCGAAAAAGTCTAGACATATTCCATGAATAATGTCCTATACCTATCTATAACGGTTTTTGAAATATTGACAGTTGAAAATCGACCATTTATCAAGTTTGACAGCTTGTAAAATCTAAACGGCTAAAGATAGAACAAAACGATTTCATAAGCTATCGTATGACACTGACTTTTTATTTAACCAGAGGTTAAATTTATCCGGGATTTTTAACCTCTGGTTAAATCTAAAGTTAGTGTCATACGATAGCTTATGAAAAATCAATATAGGAAGGTGCAAACCGTTTGGTTCCATCTTTAGCCGTTTAGATTTTACAAGCTGTCAAATTTGGTAAATGGTTGATTTTCAACTGTCAATATTTCAAAAACCGTTAGAGATAGGTATAGGACATTATTCATGAAATATGTGTAGACTTTTTCGCACAATCCAAATATGCAATAATATACAGGGTATTCCATTTAAAAAAAACCTAAGTTAGTCATTTTTGACGGCTTTACGACGTTCGTTTGTTTTTTCTGATATCAAATTCTAGCGCTTTGAGCGAAATCCTACAACTTTCCTAATTTAAACGTTTTTCTAACCCTTTAAATAAAAAAGTTATTTATTGGTCCAAATATAGTCAATAACCCTGTACATTGCCCGCTGTCCGAGATTAAAATGGGAGAAATCAAAAGGATCTAGGGAACCTGCTATCTTTTCGATATAAAGGTTAGGGGCATGCGTAATGGCGTAACAAGAATAGGCAATAGTAGCCTCAAAAAGTTTTTTCTTCATTTTGAACATGCCTTGGGTTAGTTTTGGTTAATTTTTGTTGGTTACGCCCCCGTAGCGAGCGAAGCGAGCGGATGGCCATGTCACACCTATTATACTTATTCTTGCTTCGCCATTACGCATGCCCGAAGCGTTTGCATCGATAAGCTACCTAGATCATTGTGGACTTGTGAACTTTTCTATTAATAATTTTTCGCTCTAAACACAATGCACTTCATTGCATCGAAAAATAGGTTTCATTCTTTCAGATATGTCTTGTAGTATATCAGGTGCTTTTAAATCATAATTTTGTAGATGGCAAAAATTGTGCTAATATATTTACTTATTAAGAACTAAATTAAAATATATTTAAAAAACATGGTTGAACTAAGGTTTCCATAATATTTTTGTATTATACACACAACATAGCGAACCATGATAGATGTAAGTTTAAAAGTACTATCCCTAAGTTTATCTAGTCATAACACTAATAGAATACATGTAGTACTCCCAATCTCACGTAATTGATATAAATCTTTTAAATATGTTATTTTAGTAAGTGCTTGATAAAGTTTAATTGTAGAAATTCGTAGTAAACTGCAGTTGCTTGTAACTTAGGGCTACCAAGAGATTTCACATATCGCGCAGTTTCGCTCTTTGGTCATTTTCTGTCAATCGCATCAGATTGGCAAACTATTGCATCCTTATTTACAATTTTGGGATACACCCCTAACTAATACAAACAAAAAAATTGTATGTATATAATTATTATTAATTAAAGTTAAAGCGAGTTTACATGAATTTTAAACATTGTTAATCTCTTGAATGATGTTGTGGTTCTGTTACCCAGTACCTAATTTAGTTAATATCGAAATACCTATTTCGTAAGTTCTATATAGCGTTCTTTGTAAATGTACTTAATCATTCTGTTTTGTAATATTCTTAAAGAGCTCAATAATATTGAATTTGGAGAGCCCCAATTAGATATTAGATATGGACTAATACTAATAATGCCTACTTCATTTTTAAAATTAACTTTATTAGTTGAGGCAATACTTTTTGCATAAATACATACTTCGCTCTCCCAACAAGTTGATATATACTGTTTATTTATCACATTTTGACCAAATATGTGTACAATATACCTTGTGATTGGGAGTCACTAAATCCTATAGTATTTCCAGTATTATAATGAAAATAAAGACTGGCTATAATATTCCACTAACATGACCACATTTATTTATTGTTTTTGTTGTTTCCTGGATTTTATATGTATACATATTTATATTTTTTTCGAATACTTCTTGTATTGGTTTTCGGTGTAGTTTTAAGAGTTATTGCTTTAGTTGCGTATGTTTAATCACCATAATCCAGTGCTTTTTTTCTTCAATAAAATTAGTCAAAAAGGTTTATGGTGTTTTTTTGTGGCTCTTTTTTTTTAAATTATCATACCTAGATGTTTTATTATTATTATTATAATATCTTATTATTATCAAATCAGAATAATATAACAATAACATATCAGTTTTTGTAAACCCGCTTTTCCCTGTATATGTATGTTATTTATGCCCCAATAACGATTAAATACACTGATTCACAATTAAAATGATAAAGTTGGAATTAAAGCGGTTTCTAAATAAGCACAAAGACTAATTTTTAATAAGCACAACTTACTAGAAATAGACGACTCAGAAAATTAATAATAAATATGTGTATCTTTTGTGTTACAGCTTAACTGATTTGTAATTGAATTACAATAAATTTGAATTATGAAAAAAGGCAAAATCTTACTACAAAATTGCATTTAATATTCCGTTAGTAATCTTTAAACGCAATCCCCTTAATTGATTCTACCAACTTTTTAGTATATTCGCATTCCAGTCTTGCAAGGACCGGACGCAGGGATGTGGGGGCCCGGGGCAAAGAAAAAAGTGGAGGCCCTTTCAATTCAAATGTAGTAGTGTAAATAGTAAATGTGTATTGAAAATTTTATTTTTACATTTGAAAAAAAAATTCCACTATTAGAATACATATTTTTTTTCTCATTGTTATAACATTTTTGAATCCAAGGTTTGTGGAGGCCCTTAATATGTGGGGCCCCGGGGCTTGCGCCCCGGTTGCCCCGCCGTAAATCCGGCCCTGAGTCTTGCATGATGTTGGGTTTCAAATTAACCACACTTAAAAGATTATGTTTTGGCTTATAAATGGTTCGTTTGTTGTTATTCGACCATGAATATTATTCTTCGATGAATTTGCCGTGATGCATTCAAACTGTGAATGTTAATCTTGTTGCATAGTTTTGGGATTGTTCTGTATATTTCGCACAATATACCTCTTCTCACGTTCATTACAAAAATTACTTGGAGCCACTTGATTTATTATCGATTTTATTTTCCTGATTGTAGCGTTTATCTCATTTATGTCCAGAACTATTTGTTTTTAATCTTTATAAATCTCATATATTTTGGGTAAATAGCGTTTAATAGGCGATGATGTACGCAGGAAACCATAAAAACTTGAAGAGTTGTGTGTTTTTGATTCCTACAAAATCGTAAACATATACATAAAACAAACAATTAAAATATCATTTGATCATTTTTATTTCCTATGGAAATCTACAATGCATTTATCATTTAGTGCAACTTCACAACGGTCACAAGCTTTATTGGTTTTGCTTTTACAATGAGCACATCTTCGTCGTGTCTCACCACTTAAAATGAGATGTTGGCCATGCCTATGTGCTGCTGAACTAACAAGAATCGGCTTTGGGCTAGTGGATAAGGGAGGTTTTCCATATTTTTGTAGAATAGATAAAACAACTAAACTTCAAAATTCCAGATTATCAATTTTTTTTCCTTTCCGAGCGAATATCGATGCATTATTCATGGACTTCAAATATCCAAAATAAAATGGAAATATACCATTTCTTGCCTCGAAATCCTATACGATAGTTTGCCACATTGTTGTCCATTTGGTCGACAACACCCATGAACCTGTTGTAACAATGTATGACATTCGGCTGAGGTATTGCGACTTTTTTTTTTCTCTTTTGCATAATATCTAACACCTTGACGGATCGGTGCTACGCCATATTCATTGTAACAACACTGTTGTCCTTCCATCGTACACAAACAATATTATCATCTGTGTCAATAGCACTGTCAAATACACCTCTCTCTTTTTTTCACTTGTGATTAATTTTGGAGTAGACATTTATCGATACAGTTTTCTCGGACTGTACCCGTTGCACCAAAACCCACTTCTCCCAACTTACTGATAAGAGAGGCAATTATGAAAAAATTGTAAAAAAAACAATGAAAACTCCAAATCAGGAATATCACTCTGCAACAATTTGCAAAAATTCGTAACCACAGATTCACCCAGTCCAAGTTTTTCGTCAGTTTGTCGAGGTTTTCGTCCTTGGTATACGTCGAACTGAACACAATAACCTGATGGAGTTGCCAAAACCCATACTTTGTAGCCGAAACGGATTGGCTTTCCTCTAATAATCTGATTACATCCGTTCCTGCCAAAATACGGTATCATGGATTCGTCGATAGACATATAAGAACTTGCAGGGGTATATTTGATAAAGTTTTGGTTCATTTTATTAATCAAGGGACGTAACTGGACCATTTGTCGTTGTTATCGGCTGCATGTAGAAATCTAAATATTTCTTCAAATCGATTTCTTTTGATAGAATTATAAATCAAAACATTTCGGTTCGGTTGCGACGCCTGGGAACGGGAACGTAACCACTTACATAGAGAATTGCAATAAATATAAGCATCTCGTCGTTGCCGATTTCCAATTTACAATTTTTCCTGCTAGCATATTGTACGCTATGTTTTACTAGAAGTTCCAATATTTCCGGATTTAAGAAAAGCTCCATGAATTCCAGAGGCTCACTTCCATCACCTAATGTCAACACAGGTAAAAGTTCTATATTTCATTGATTTGTTTTAGATCCATTCAGGTCACCTTTGATCCATTGTTTTTCTTTTCGTAGTTTTTTCTGCCTTTCTTAAGATCCTGTTTCATTACTGTCTTCATTGCTACTGCTGTCTTCTTGTATATTCGTTTCCGCTTGTGCTTGAAGCTGCTTTGAATTTAGGCTGCTAGGGTCATTACAGTCTTCATTCCTTGAGTCTATTGCTTTCCCATCCATCATCATCCGAGGTAGTTATATAGATACTATCTGGACCAGGATCATGTTCGGAAAGTTTCTCTATTTCATCTAGCAACTCAGCCGTTGTGAGTGGTTTATTCCTATATTGAAAAATTTACATTACATATCTGCCCAACAACGGGTCGATATCGACCCAAGCAACTTCATATGCATTTATACTTCCAATGAACAAACATAACCACAAAAGAAATATTACTTCCCACAATTTGAAAATAGTAAAATATATAATTTGAAAGGCATTACATTGAGTACTCAAATAAGCTACTTACCAGTATGGTTTTCTATCCATGTCACACAGCAATATTTTATCGTCTAAACTTATCGCGAATACAAAATATCTTTTTATCCGATCGGACGAAAAACGACACCTTTCCGATGTGTTTTCTCACCGCAAAAGTCATGATTCCAGTACATTGTATTCGTTGCTTGGCAACATGCAATAACTGTACAAGAATAGAAAATAACTGTCCGGGAATATAACATTCCCGTCCTAGGCCGGGAATATAACATTTCTGTTCTATTCAAACGCCTTGTTTGTCAGATCTGACGTCTATCAAAAGCAACATTTAGATGCTATTTCCGTAGTTACGTAATAAACTTCAAGCTCGCTCGATTCAAAACTTGATATTCAGTTGTATGAATAAAGTGTAGCAAATGCTTTTACTCTACCTCCGTCTCTTTTTGCTGCATTAAAGCTGAATATGTTTATCTCAAAAAACTTAAGCAAAAGCATTTGATTCTGCTATATTCATATGAGCCACTATGTTGAGTTTAAATTTAAAACACCGTTTTTATTTAGAGTAATATTTGGCGCTATTTTTATAAGTACGTATTCTAATTAATTTCGATCGGATAAAAAATAGTATGTGCAACTCGTAGGAAAAGCACATTCCTGGACTCCTGTGCTGCTGGCCTCGGCTGCGCCTCGTCCAGCAATTACCACAGTCGTCCAGGAATGTTTTGCTTTTCCTCCTAGTTACACAATATACTATAATTCTCAGCACGGTCTGCAATATTGTATTAACGATGTTTATTGCTCTGACTACTTGCTGCAAATATAGGTAATACTTCAAACTTGCACGTTTATAGCTGGTTGCTTAATTTAGGGGCTGGGTTTTTTTTCGACCCGTTGGGCATAAATGGGTTAAAAACGTGTTGCACGGTAGATGAACGCTTATTTACCATTTCGCAAGATCTCTGACTCTGACCATTTCTAAAGTGAGTAATTATTATTAAATTTCTATTTTCCGTTGTAGTTCGACGACACATTTTCAGAAAAAGTGCCTTAACTTCTAAAATAAAAAACTTCAACTCCTTTATTTATCCGCACGATTTTTATTGGCTATTTTGTGAGAATTTTCTACAATCGTGCGGTGATATCGTCAATTCAATATTCATACAACTGAATATCAAGTTTTGAATCTGTTTGGCATTATCATTTCAGTCAATAGCACATTGCTGCACTAGTGCCGTGTTATACGCATTACTGTAAATTAAACATGTATTTAAATGACAACTACTTTTTTATGTTCGGCACACACACAGAAGGAAAATCCTATACCACTCAACAAGCGGTGCGTGTGCGGATATGATGGATGTTGGACTCGAAGCGCTGTAAGTTGTACTTTTCGGTAAAGACGTTACTCGGAAGTCCATTCCAGAGCGATGCATACCTCCAGATAAAGGAGTCCAATAACAGCGACGTCCCAGGTGTTCGCAACTGAATCGTATGTTGCTGAGAAGCTTGTGTCTGACGGGTGTTTCTGTTTGGCACAACTCTAGGCTAAATCATATGTGCCAGCTCGTTCGAACGCCCTCCGTATTAGTACCGATAGAAAGAGACAGGTCTGCCACTTTTCTTCGACGTTCAAGTCTATCAAGGTCTTTAATCAACTCTGGGTCCTCCACAAGACGGACTAATCTCCTCTGTATGGAGTCCAATATCTATCTTAAGCAAGTATTTGGGTACCGCGCTCCACCCATGGGAATATCGAAACAGTATTCCAGAGATAGGCTTATCTGGCCCTTATAGAGCAGTAAGAGCTGATGAGGTGTATGCAACTTATTTGCTCTATAGAGTGCTCCCAGCTTTTGTGCTGCCTTGGCGATTTATTTGACGCGATTACGCCGACATGTTGTTTTCTAGGTTGATACCCAGCAAGCTTATGGATGAGGCCAGAGTCAGTGTTTGTCATATTATTGAGAAGTCAGGTCCTGCGGTGTTTGCTTATTTTGAGAAGACAGCGACTTGAGTCTTTCCTGCGTTAAACTGGACATTGTTTTCCTCACCCCATTCCAGGATGACGTTCATATTCTCATTGAAGACAGCAATCTGATTTCCTCGTTGGGAACGAGCAGTCATTGGAGTCCGCAGCATAAATGAGGATATAAGAGTGCCGTCGCCTGCAAAGTTGCAAATAGATATCGTTGATATAGAGTAGGAACAGTGTGGGAGATAATATACACCCTTGAGGAACTCCGACATTGATTTTAAATTCCTCCGAGAGATGTCCATCAATACCAACTCGGATGCCTCGATCCCTTAAGAAATTGAAAAGCCATAGCAGCATAGGCTGTCAATTTGCTTAAAAATCCGTCATGCCACACCTTATCAAGTGCTTTTTATATGTCGGGAGCCACTGCACGAGATTCGCCGTAGCTCTCGATGGTTTTGGTCCACTGGTAGAATACGTCAGATCTCCCGTTTATCTGTGCTTGCGGAAGCCATACTGACGATCGCTTATGATGCCTTCCGATTCAAGATATTTTAAGAGCTGTTCGTTCGTCAGTTCTTCATAACTTTGGACATGATGGCCATTTATTTGCAATAGTTTTTTTTCTTTCTTCGGGATTGATTGCACCTGAGCGCATCTCCAGCTAGAAGGAAAGCATACAGTTCTGTATGATACGGAGAAAAGCCTGCATAGTGTAGCTGTTATTTCAGCAGCACATTTCTTAAGCATTATTCCGGGAACGCCATCCGATCCTGTGGCTTTGTTAGTGTCTAGGCTTTTGAGTATTCGTTTTACTTCGCATTGGTGCAATACCAGACCTGGAACTGACAAATTCACTCTGGGGATAGTTGGGGGAGTGTTTCCTTGAGGATCTAAGGTAGAATTTGATGCAAACATTTCGGCAAGAATGTTCGCTTTTTCTTTGGCCGTTTCCGTTATTGAGCCATCATCTTTGGTCAGTGGTGAGATTGACGTCTTTGAGAACCCCTGATTGACAGCTTTGTATTTTGAAACCTTGAATTTTGTAACATGACAAATTTTGTAATATTAATCTGACTTCTTTGACAAAACGAACAAAAAAATTATTTGACAAACTTGTTTCCATAGTTTTTAGCAGTTCTCCAGGACCATACAAAAGATATCAAATCTAAAGGAATTTCCAATAATGTAGACTAAAGGAGAGGACGCATTAGGCGGTCGCGGTCTTGTCTCATCGCGCTCCGTTCTGGGCTGAGCTGATCGCGCTCTTTAGAAAATCATTCGCATCGTCACATCGCGGTTCGTTCGGGGATGAGGGCATCGAAAATTAGTCGCATGTGGTACGCAAGCCTGCACACACTCTAAAGTTGCTGAAGCCAAGAAAATGAGTTCTATAGAAGACATAGATCGTTTAGTTATCGCATAATGATAATATGTTATTAACTATAATAAAATTCTAGTTCAGTTACATCACGCACCATGTCAAAAATTCAAAGGTTTAGTTAGAAAGTTAATTGCTACTCGTCTGGTACCATAATACAACCTACATTATCATCGTTATCAATATTATTATGTGAATATTTTTACACGGTACTTTATCGCTATACTTTGCTACGTAAATATTATGAAATTATATAGAATAATTTAAACACGTTTTAATATGTTTTGCTGTTCTAAGTTTTCTAGATTAATTGAGCAAGGCTTCAACTTCGCCTTTTACTTTGTTTACAATAAACTCATTTGTTGTTATTATTATTATTATTATTATTATTATTATTATTATTATTATTATTATTATTATTATTATTATTATTATTATTATTA